>CM037635.1:12319907-12410179 GCA_015227895.2 Colaptes auratus | reverse complement strand
CTGGTGAAGGGTCTGGAGAACAGGTCTTGTGGGGAGCAGCTGAGGGAACTGGAGTTGTTTAGCCTGGAGAAAAGGAGGCTCAGGGGAGACCTCATTGCTGTCTACAACTGCCTGAAAGGAGGTAGGGATCAGTCTCTTCTCCCAGAGAACAAGTGACAGGATGAGAGGAAATGGACTCAGATTGTGCCAGGTGAGGTTTAGATTGGATATTAGGAAGAAATCTTCACTGATAGAGTGGTCAGGCATTGGACCAGGCTGCCCAGGGAGGTGGTGGAGTCACCTTTCCTGGAGCTGTTCAGAAAATGTATAGATATGGTGCTTTGGGAGGTGGTTTGGTAGGTGTGATGGTGTTGGGTTTATGGTCAGACTTGGTCTTAGAGTTCTTTTACAACCTTAATGATTCTATGACTACACAGGAGACAGACATGGGCTGGTAGAATTTAGGAGAGTAATATTTAATTACAATTCCCCCCTAGAGAGCAGACCCAGTGTCCAATGAGGGTATCCCATATGTGGGACTGAGCTCTGCAGAGGGGTCTCAACAGGCTGGACAGATGGGCAGAGTCCAAGGGCAGGAGATTGAACACATCCAAGTGCCAGGTTCTGCACACTGGCCACAGCAACCCCTTGCAGTGCTCCAGGGGGGGGCAGGAGTGGATGGAGAGCAGCCAGGCAGAGAGGGACCTGGGGGTGCTGGTTGATAGTAGGCTGAACATGAGCCTGCAGTGTGCCCAGGTGGCTAAGAGGGCCAATGGCATCCTGGCCTGCATCAGGAACAGTGTGGCCAGCAGGAGCAGGGAGGTCATTGTGCTTCTGTACTCAGCACTGGTTAGGCCACACCTTGAGTCCTGTGTCCAGTTCTGGGCCCACCAGTTTAAGAAAGATGTTGACTTGTGGAAGGTGTCCAGAGAAGGGCAACAAAGTGGGGAGAGCGTTTGGAGCACAGCCCTGTGAGGAGAGGCTGAGGGAGCTGGGGCTGCTTAGCCTGGAGAAGAGGAGGCTCAGGGGAGACCTTCTTGCTGTCTACAACTCCCTGAAGGGAGGTTGTAGCCAGGAAGGGGTTGGTCTCTTCTCCCAGGCAACCAGCACCAGAACAAGAGGACACAGTCTCAAGCTGTGCCAGGGGAGGTTTAGACTGGATATTAGGAAGAAGTTCTTCCCAGCAAGAGAGATTGGCCATTGGAATGTGCTGCCCAGGGAGATGGTGGAGTCACCATCACTGGAGGTGTGTAGGAAGAGACTGGATGGGGTGCTGGTGCTGTGGTTTAGTTGATGAGATGGTGTTGGGTGATAGGTTGGACTTTATCTTGAAGGCTTTTTCCAACCTGGTTAATTCTATTCTTCTACTCCCATTCCATTCCATCCCATTCCATCCATTCCATCCCATCCCATACTGAATCTGCATCACCCATAGATGGCTGGCCTTTAATTTTCAGGGCAATGATGGTTGCTTATTGCAACGTAAAAGCTTTATTGTGTTTGCACTTTGGGTGCACATGACAGTGAATTGGTGGGGTCGGTTCTTTAGTGAGGGGATGGAAGAGGCAGTGGGTGGGGAAAGCTGGCATCCTGATGATAACATTCTCTGTAGGGTCTGGGGAAAATGTGTATGCATTTTCTCCTGGTAGAGATAGTTGGTCAGTGGAGCACCTCCCAAACATTTCCCACTGCTGGGATGAGTGCAGTGTATTAGCAGAGTGCAACACTTCATTTTTATCTTCTTGGTTTGAGTTGCTCCTGGTTTTCCAAACACTGCATTTTTGAGATGAAACTCAATGGAGTTGCCTTCCTGGGAAGCAACATGGAAAAACTGAGTCAGTTTGAGTGCAGGCAGAAGGGTGATCTCTACTGCAGCCACATGACTTCTTTTATGGCATTTGGTTTTAAGCTGCATCAAATTCACAGCACAAAGCAGAAGTTTCACAGGGATAAATAAACTGGGTTTTACCTCTCCTATGTCAGTGCCTTCATGAGTGTGCAGGGGGTCAGTCTGTACTACTTCCTTAGAGGTAAATTACCTCCTGGCTTGAACAGTGGCATTTTATTACATATCATAGTATCAGTCAGGGTTGGAAGGGACCACAAGGATCAGCTAGTTCCAACCCCCCTGCCATGGACAGGGACACCTCACACTAGATCAGGCTGGCCAGAGCCTCATCCAGCCTGGGCTTAAACACCTCCAGGGACGGGGCCTCAACCACCTCCCTGGACAACCCATTCCAGGGCTTCACCACTCTCATGGGGAAGAACTTCCTCCTCACCCCAGCTGAATCCCCACCTCCAGCTTCATTCCATTCCCCCTAGTCCTAGCACTACCTGAGATCCTGAGAAGTCCCTCCCCAGCCTTCTGTAGGCCCCTTCAGATACTGGAAGGCCACAATGAGGTCACCTCAGAGCTTCTCTTCTCCAGACTGAACAGCCCCAACTCCCTCAGTCTGTCCTCACAGGAGAGGTGCTCCAGCCCTCTGCTCATCCTCGTGGCCCTTCTCTGGACGCAGTAGCCAAGTACTTAAGGTGAGTTGCTTTTACCAAACTTGATGTGAGGAAATATGAAGGGCCAGCCCCTGAAAGGTGAAGCTTCTTTAAGATGTTCTGGCTGGATACAAAAGTCCCCACCAAACAGCCACAGAGGTGGAGTTTGCTTCAAAAGCAACATTCTTCATCTTAAAGACATGCAGCTCATGAAACATGAGGTGCTGCACCATGATAGTGACTGATGAATCATGGAATCAATACGGTTGGAAAAGACCTCAGAGATCATCAAGTCCAACCTATCACCCAACACCTCAGGACTACTAAACCATGGCACCAAGTGCCACATCCAATCCCCTCTTGAACACCTCCAGGGATGGTGACTCCACCACCTCCCTGGCAGCACATTCCAGTGGCTAACAACTCTCTCTGTGAAGAACTTTCTCCTCACCTCCAGCCTAAACCTCCCCTGGCACAGCTTGAGACTGTGTCCTCTTGTTCTGGTGCTGGTTGCCTGGGAGAGGAGACCAACCTCCACCTGGCTACAACCTCCCTTCAGGTAGTTGCAGGTACATGATGAACAAAACTGGGTTATCTGGGTTTCTTAGTAAGTTATCCATGGGACAGCAATGTACCCTTGTGGCCAAGAGGGCTAGTGGCATCATGGCATGCATCAAGAACGGTGTGTCCAGCAGGACTAGAGAGGTTCTCCTCCCCTGCTATTCTGCCCTGGTGAGACCATACCTGGAATGCTGTCTCCTATTTTGGGATTCCCAATTGAAGAGACAGAGTTCTACTGAAAAGAGTCCAATGGAGGGCTACAAGAATGATTACACATCTGTCCTGTGAAGCAAGACTGAGAGTATTGGGGCTTATTGTCTTGAGAAGAGAAGGCTGAGAGGGGATCTTGCTGATATCTATAAGTATCTGATGGGTGGGTGTCAAATGAAGGTGACAGACTCTTTTCAGTGGTGCCCAGTAACAGCAAAGGAATCATGAGTGTAAGCTCGAACATAAGAAATCCACCTCAACAGGAGGAGAAATTTCTTTACTGTGAGGGTGATGGAGCACTGGTACAGGCTGCTCAGAGAGGTAGTGGAGTCTCCTTCTCTGGAGACTCTCAAAACCCATCTGGATGTGTTCCTGTGTGGCTCCCCCTAGGTGATCCTGCTTTGGCAGAGAGGTTGGACTAGATAGAGTAGAGTAGAGTAGAGTAGAGTAGAGTAGAGTAGCATAGAATTGAGTAGAGTAGAGTAGAATAGCATAGAATAGACCAGGTTGGAAGAGACCTTCAAGATCATCGAGTCCAACCTATCATCCAACACCATCTAATCAACTAAACCATGGCACCAAGCACCCTATCAAGTCTCCTCCTAAACACCTCCAATGATGGTGACTCCACCATCTCCCTGGGCAGCACATTCCAATGGGCAATCACTCTCTCTCTGTAAATTTCTTCCTAACATCCAGTCTGAACCTCCCCCTGGTGCAGCTTGAGACTGTGTCCTCTTGTTCTGGTGCTGGTTGCTTGGGAGAAGAGACCAACCCCCTCCTGGCTATGACCTCTCTTCAGGTAGTTGTAGAGAGCAAGAAGGTCTCCCTGAGCCTCCTCTTCTCCAGGCTAAGCAACCCCTCTGGAGTCCCCTTCCAACCCCTAACATTCTATGGTTCTCTCTCAGAATCTTGTGAATGGGCTGGTGTCTGCACTCTCTGATCCAGTGGGAGGGGAGCAGTAGAGAATGAGGATGGGAAGGTGTGTGTGTGGTGTTTCAGTTGCTGGGGTGCAATGTAGAAGCTTCATATTAGCACAGATTACAGGAAAATGTAAATTATTCCTCCCATCAGCTTGCATTGAATCAATGGTGGTGCTGAGAATTGAATTCTGGGTCTTGATTTGTTGATGTCCTACTTTCCCACGTTACTATCCGTGGAACATTGCCTTCCTGTGATGTAAGGTGTGAGAATGCTTGGTTACTTTCCTTAGGCTCTGTTGGTTAAGAGTGAGCTTTGCAATTAACTGTCAACAAATGTGTTGGCAGTTGTCCCATGATTTTTGTGGGTACAAAATGAAATGAAGTGTGGGTTCTTGGCAAGCTCCAGCTGGCTGACTCAGTCATCTGACCCTCATGGTTGAGGATGCTGCTGCCAGCCGGACGCCAGACCGGGGCACAGAGGCAGAGCAACCCGGAGAGAGCTGTGTCCAGCATGTGTGTTTGTGCCCCTGCCCATGGCAGCAAGGTTGATGTAGATGGTCTCTAAGGACCCAGGATCACAGGATGTTAGGGGTTGGAAGGGACCTCCAAACATCGAGTCCAAGCCCTCTGCCAGAGCAGGACTATAGAAGCTAGCACAGGTCACACAGGAATGCATCCAGATGGGTCTTGGGGGTGCTGGTGGACGAGAAGCTCAACATGAGCTCTCAGGGTGCACTTGCAGCCCGGAAAGCCAATCAGATCCTGGGCTGCATCAGGAGAAGGGTGGCCAGCAGGGCAAGGGAGGGGATTCTCCCCCTCTGCTCAGCTCTGCTGAGACCCCACCTGGAGTACTGCCTCCAGTTCTGGAGCCCCTATTCCAAGAGGGATCTGGAGGTGCTGGAAGGTGTCCAGAGCAGGGCCACGAGGATGATCAGAGGGCTGGAGCACCTCTCCTATGAGGACAGACTGAAGGAGTTGGGGCTGTTCAGCCTGAAGAAGAGAAGGCTCTGAGGTGACCTAATTGTAGCCTTCCAGTATCTGCAGGGGGGCCTACAAGAAGGCTGGGGAGGGACTTTTCAGGCTATCAGGGAGTGATAGGACTAGGAGGAATGGAATGAAGCTGGAGGTGGGGAGATTCAAGCTGGAGGTGAGGAGGAAGTTCTTCCCCATGAGAGTGGTGAAGGCCTGGAATGGGTTGTCCAGGGAGGTGGTTGAGGCCCCATCCCTGGAGGTGTTTAAGCCCAGGCTGGATGAGGCTCTGGCCAGCTTGATCTAGTGTGGGGTGTCCCTGCCCATGGCAGGGGGGTTGGAACTAGATGATCCTTGTGGTCCCTTCCAACCCTAACTGAAACTATGTAACTATGAAACTATGTAAACCATGTCTTGAAAGTCTTGAAAGAGAAGGAGACTCCACAACCTGTGTGGGGAGCCTGTTCCATTGCTTTGTGACTCTCACAGGGAAGAAGTTCCTCCTCACGTTGAGGTGGAACCTCCTGTGCTGTTTTTCAACAGCATAGCTCTGGCTCGTTGTGAAGTGCTGTCCTGTTTGTTGGTAGCAGTGCCTGTAGACATGCCTCTCTGTTGTCAAAGTGATTGCAAAGGAAGATACCTGTGGGTTGAGCTCTTCCTGCTGCTGGCTGTGCTCCTGTGTGTCATCATTTCATGCAGAGGCATCCCTTCAAAAGGATGGAGGGAGTGTGACTGCTGCTTGTTCTGTCCCTGGCCTGGGATTTAACAAGCAATATTGAGGTAATCCCTTCTCCAGCAGCCATGCTCCTCAGGCAGAGATCGTATCTCCCTGTGAAAGCTGAAGGAGATTGGGCTTTTCTGGTGCTCAGATGGAGATCTGAGGAGCTGTGAGGTGTGGCTGGGAATGACTCAAAAGGAAAAACATCTGTCCTGAGCTGGTCCTTCCATCTAGGCCAGCCAGCTACAGCACAGCCGGCGTGGTGCTCTCCGCTGTCTTCAGCCTCAGCAAGGTCTCTGTATCACAGCTATTGTACTGCTGATGCAGGCTGACCTCTTGTCCTGTACTTCCCATACTGCAGGCAGCCAAGTGCTTCAGTTTGTGTGCTGCCCTTGGCTGGGGATTTCCTGCCATCCTCCTGTCGAGGTGAGGGCAGGGACATTTGTCTTGCACCGCAAATGAAATCTCAGCTCCTAGAGAGAGTGATTTAATAGTCTGTGTGTTGCACAATTCTGTGGGTGTGACAACCCCATTCCAAATAATGTGGCTTTTTTTTTTTTTTTTTTCCCTCTGTCTTCTTTTCAGGAAACAAAAGAATTTGTTGCATTTTGAAGAGGTTTGTCTTGAATGTTTTTGTTTTTCTTCTTTTTTTTCCCCCCCCTCCCTCCCTCAGCATCCAGCGAGCTGCACTGGTGGTTCTGGAAAATTACTACAGAGATTTCACAGTCTACAATCCAGCTTTGTTAACAGCCTCCAAATCCCGTGCAGCCAAGCACATGGCTGGCCTGAAAGTCTACAATGTTGATGGTAGGTGAGGGGAAATGCCATCTCTGAGACTGGGTGGGATGGGGAAGAGCCAAGTCAAGGGCCGCGTCGCCTTTATGCTTTGTTGGGCACGTGTTCTCACCTTCTTGCTTTGCCAAATCCTGGTTTCTTGCTGGAAATCATCCTGACAGTGCTGAGTTTGCAGTTCCACATGACTTTGCAGATAATGTTTAGCCCACAATAAGACTTTTGTCTCTGCCAGGTGAAATGGCCAAGTTTTGTGTCAGGCTTAAGGACACAGTCTCAAGCGGCGCCAGGGGAGGTTCAGGCTGGATGTTAGGAGGAAGTTCTTCACAGAAAGAGAGATTGGCCATTGGAATAGGCTGCCCAGGGAGGTGGTGGAGTCCCCATCACTGGAGGTGTTTAGGAAGAGACTGGATGGGGTGCTTGGTGCCATGGTTTAGTTGATTAGATGGTGTTGGGTGATAGGTTGGACTTGATGATCTCAAAGGTCTTTTCCAACCTGGTTAATTCTATTCTATTCTATTCTATTCTATTCTATTCTATTCTATTCTATTCTATCTATCCTATCCTATCCTATCCTATCCTATCCTATTCTATTCTATCCTATCCTATCCTATCCTATCCTATCCTATCCTATCCTATCCTATCCTATCCTATCCTATTCTATTCTATTCTATTCTAAGGCTGGACAAGTACTTTTTGACACCACTGATTGTTTTAGGCAGCCTCTGCCTTTTGCCACCCTTGGGTCATCTCTTTGGTTATGATAGTACAATGCACACAACTTTTAGCCTAAATGAGCTCCCTGTTTGCTTATTGTGCTGTTTCCACAGGCAGCCTGTAGCAGAGTGAAGGAGGTTGGTATCAGTGTGAAAGCAGTTTTCATCAGCCTGCAGCCTTTAGAGCACTAAATTAAGTGTGCCTGGCTTACATGCAGCCCTGCTCCCAGGTCATCCTGATGCTAAGCAGTTCATGGAAATTCAGAGACAGATAACAGTGCTGCTTGAACTTTGCCATCCTACAAACCTATTTCAAACTTTGGGGCTTTAAAAAGATGCCTGTGGGTGGATCCCTGTGGACACTCAAAGCAGTGAAAACTGGACTTAATCTTTGACACTCTCAAACCCTATCAGTGAAAGCTAGGCTTGATAAGCAGGGTGTGCCTGGCCATTACAGCCTTTATAAAAGCATGCATTCCTTTGGTGGAAGGGCTGAAGTTGTGTAGGGAAGCTTTAGTGGTGAAGGATGGCTAAAGTCCTGTGGCAAGATGAGGTGAGGCACATCCTGCCTGTGAATTTGGTGGTCTTGAAAGGCTTTGAGAGCTGGAAGGGAAAAGAGACTGAAGGGATTTAGCTGGGCCAGGTGGTGATACATGCAGGGTGTGGAGACCAAAATATGAAGAACATCTGTCACACAGGAAAGCATGATATGGTTGCTTTGCCTTCAGAGTTCTAGTGCCTGAGGGGGGTGGGGTGTTATTGTATTTTTTCATTTTTGGTGACTTCAGAAGCTTCAGAGATCTCACTCTAAATGTTTCCCTGAGACAGATGCAGCGCTGCTTAGTCTGTAAAATCGATTGGAGGCTTTGATCCTTACAGTGAGATGTGCCCATCCTGACAGGGGGAAGCAGGTGGAAGGGAGAGTGGCTTGCCTCTTGTGTCTTCCTTGCTGCCTGGAGTGAGGAAGCTCTTGGGTGGGAGAGAATCAGTTGAGTTGGAAAGGGGAAACAGAGAGACTTGTTTTGCACTTCTCTAGAGCTGAAATCTTTCATTTGACAATCAATCTCATTTGACAGCTTCTTGCTGTCAAATGGGGACTGGTGTGTGGAAAGTGAGGGCTTTCTGATCCCATAGGTGTCTGCACACCATTCAAACCCAAGGGTCTGCCAGAGTGGCTGCAGCACATGCCATTCTGATTAATAGCTGGCATGGCTTCTCCTGCACTGCAGCATCCCTTCAGGAGGTGGCAGAGCCTCTGTTCTTGCAGCGTCTGCTGGGACATTGAGTCTCCCAAGCTTGGAGGAAAATCCAGTAGCATTAGGATGTTAGGAGCTGCTAGCTCACAAAACTTTGTCAGATGAGAGGGAACCAGAAGCAAGCTACAGCTGTGGATAGGAGGGCTTTCCAAGTGTCAAGCTCATGAGCCTGCCACAGCCTGAAAACTCAGGCCTTCCCTTTTGGGGCAGTACCAAGTTGCCTGGGCTATTCCTAGTGCCATGCCACTGCCTTTGTGGACATGGCAATCTCAAGCTTGTAGGCATGTCCTTAAGAAGATTTGCATCCATTTTGCAAAGCAGAGCATAGTTCTGGCTGCTGCTTACCTTGGCATCCTGACAGTCTCTTACAGCCTCCAAGAGAAAAGACAATAATGCTATTAAGGCAGCCTAATTTGTTGGCAGCTTTTGTATTTGGTACAGGAGCAGCCAGGAAGGAAAACCAGGTTGTTGCAATCTCTCTTACACAGAGTGGGGAGGCTCACCTTCAAAACCAGGATTTCCATCACCAGGCATAGTCAATGGGGCAAACTGCAGTTCTGAGCCAAATTTGGGAGCTTTTGTCTCCCTTGAGTCATATCCTCCATTTCAGCGCTGTCAAACAAAGGCTGAAGTGTTTATACTCTTAAGAAGCTGTCTGTATGAGTGCTTGGCCTTCCCACTGCTGAGCTGCTTGGAATCTGGTTTGTGCTTTTTAGGAAAAAAAATTAGGAGTTGCCTTTGCATGAGCAGAACAATTTGAAGCATGCCTGTGCAATTGATTTGCCCTAACCACTGCTGGTTGAGACTGTGGGCTTTCGGGGCAGTTAGTCACCAAAGCAGCTCTTGGTTTGGAGGCAGTCCTAGACTACTTCTTCCCTCTAGGTAGACCCATCTCTATCCCCTACCTAGACAGAAGGGTTTATAGACTTTCTGGGGCAACAGGTCTTTTTTTCCCCTCCCTGCCCAAACAGGCAGAGCTGTGAGCTTCAGGAGTGAGCTGCAGTGCCTACAGCTGTATTTTAAGGTCACTAGTTATGGTGTTATAACAGATAGCTTGATCACTTGACTGGGTGTTATGGCCACAGCAACCCCATGCAGAGCTACAGGCTGGGGTCAGAGTGGCTGGAGAGCAGCCAGGCAGAAAGGGATCTGGGGGTGCTGGTTGAGAGTAGGCTGAACATGAGCCAGCAGTGTGCCCAGGTGGCCAAGAAGGCCAATGGCATCCCGGCCTGCATCAGGAACAATGTGGCCAGCAGGAGCAGGGAAGTCATTGTGCCCCTGTACTCTGCACTGGTTAGGCCACACCTTGAGTTCTGTGTCCAGTTCTGGGCCCCTCAGTTTAGGAAGGATGTTGAGTTGCTGGAAGGTGTCCAGAGAAGGGCAACAAAGCTGGGGAGAGGCTTGGAGCACAGCCCTGTGAGGAGAGGCTGAGGGAGCTGGGGTTGCTTAGTCTGGAGAAGAGGAGGCTCAGGGGAGACCTTCTTGCTCTCTACAACTACCTGAAAGTAGCAACCAGCACCAGAACAAGGAGTCACAGTCTCAAGCTGCACCAAGGGAAGTTTAGGAGGGAGGTGAGGAGAAAGTTCTTCCCAGAAAGAGAGATTGGCCATTGGGATGTGCTGCCCAGGGAGGTGGTGGAGTCACCGTCCCTGGAGGTGTTCAAGAGGGGATTGGACGTGGCACTTGGCTCCATGGTCTAGTCATGAGGTCTGTGGTGACAGGTTGGACTCGATGGTCTTTGAGGTCTCTTCCAACCTTGGTGATACTGTGAAGCAGATTGCAGTTCCCCTGTTCCTGCAGCTGAGTAGGATCAGCAAGGGAAGCTGTAATGGCAGGTGCTGCTCAGAGTGCCATGAGAAGTTCCTACACATTTAGAGCCCAGGACAGTATCTGCCCTTCTGGAAAAGCCTGTGCTTTCTCTAAAGGTGACCCTGCTGCCTCTGCCTCCTGTTTTTCCTCCCTGCATATAACTGTCTGGAGTTTGGCTTTTGTTCATACATCTCCACGTCTCATGATGTTCTTTTGTTTGTCTTTCTCCTCTTTCCAACTCCTCACTTCTTGTGCTCTCACTCTGTCTGTTGCTGAAATATGGTGTGTTCCAGCCGCCCTTGCCTTCAAACTGAAAACATATATAATGGGTGGTAAGTTGCATCCTTGGCATGTGCACCTCACCTCTGCCTCTGTGTGTGCTGCGTGAGATCCTTCATCCCAACTAACTTCCCTGGTCCATGTGCCAAAGCTCCCTCTCTAAGCCCCTGCCGTCTAGCAGTCTTTCTACCTAGAGCTCCTGAGGACTGGGGAAGGGTTGCAGGCGTTGCCTGGGAAGGCTGGAGCCGCAGAGCGCTTGTGGCGTGCTGTGGGGTGCTGGCCTGTCCCAGCCCCCGCCCTGTGACAGTAACAGCCCTTTTGCTCGTCCTCACCTCCCGAAGGCCCAGGGAACAACGCGTCGGGACAGTCCCGTGCCATGATAGCGGCGGCGGCGCGGCGCAGGGACTCCAGCCACAACGAGCTCTACTACGAAGAGGCTGACCACGAGCGCCGGGTGAAGAAACGCCGTGCCAGGTAAAGCTGCCCCCCCCCAGGTATAGCTGCCCCCCCCCAGGTATAGCTGCCCTCGCCCCAGGGAAAGCTGCCCCACCCCAGGTAAAGTTGTCCCGCCCCAGGTATAGCTGTCCCGCCCCAGGTATAGCTCCCCCCCACCCCAGGGAAAGCTGCCCCGCCCCAGGTGTAGCTGCCCCGCCCCAGGTATAGCTGCCCCCCCCCCCCCCGTATAGCTGTCCAGCCCCAGGTATAGCTGCCCCGCCCCAGGTACCCTGAGGCTCAGTTGCCTGGGGCTCTCCAAGCCTGACAAGGCTGTTAAGCATAGCCAGCAGGGTGAGGGAGGTGATCCTCCCCCTCTACTCTGCTCTGATGAGACCCCACCTGGAGTACTGCGTTCTGGAGCCCCGGTTACAGGAAGGCCCTGGACGTGCTGGCGCTGGGGGAAGAGAGGCACAGCCAGGAGCGGATGTGGTTGATTTTTGGAATGTATTTGAGGCCACACCTCAAATCCTGCATTCAGATTTGGGCCTCTTGTTACAAGAAAGGCATGGAGTTGTAGGTCCAGAGAGGGGCAGTGAAGCTGGTGAGGGTCTGAAGAACAGGGCCTGTGAGGAACAGCTGAAGGAAGTGGGGTTGTTTAGCCTGGAGAAAAGGAGACTGAAGGGAGACATTCTCACTCTCTACAACTCCCCAAAAGGAGGCTGTAGTGAGGGGCAGTCTCTTGCTCTAGTATGAAGTGATAGAACTAGAGGGAATGCCATGAAATTGTTCTAGGGGCATACCAGGAAAAGTTTTTCTACTGACAGAGTGATGAGGCATTGGAGGAGGTTCCCCAGGCAGGTGCTGGAGTCACTGTCACTGGAAGCATTCACAAAACGTGTAGACATGGCCTTTTGGGATATGGTTTAATGACCATTGGATACTGAGTCCAATGGTTGCACTCAGCCTTAGAGGTCTTTCCCAGCCAAACGATTCTGTGATTCTCTTAAGTGCATTTTCTGCCTGCCAGCCTTAGGCTGCAGAGTTGATGCTTTGTTGAGGTGACCCTATGTAGTGCCTCTGTTTGCTCCAGACCCTAAATAGTAGTTAACATACCTAACAGTTTGAGGTGAGCTGCTTACAGATGGGCACCTCTGAGCTGACCTGTGTTTGAAAGGAATGTGCCATAACTGGAAGGAGCTGGCTTTTGTGTTGTCTTCTGGCAATCTATATTTCATTGAGAAAGTCCTGGCACAGTGTGTGTGTATCCCCAAGCCTGCTTTGGTCTTACATCTCCTCGGTAGCTGCTGTCTTTTGAGCTCTCTTCCAGCCTTGGAGCAATAGGAACTTGAGCTTCCCTTTCCTAACTCAGGAACTTCTCCGTTCCTTGCAGAGTTTGGTTAGAGCAGCTGCTTAGTCAGAGGAAAACCATCAGCCACTAGAAGATTAGTTTTTCAGTTGTTTAGGTGGGTTGTATTGTATTGTATTGTATTTAGGTGGGTTGGATTGGTTGATGGGTTGGACGCGATGATCTTGAAGGTCTCTTCCAACCTGGTGTATTGTATTGTATTATATTGTAAAGATCAGGCTACGTGTTTCAAAGGAGGAGGGGTCAGAGCTGCAACAAAAAAGATGTGAGGAGATAAGAAACAGACTTCCACCCCACACCTCCCCAAGTCAGATTAAACAAAATGGGCAGAAGTCAGGGCTTCTCATCCCGTGCCTCATGTGTAGTCTGAATGCAGCGTGCTTACCTCTGCTTGAGGCAGCTTCCTCTGGGTATTGAGAGCCATCTGGACGGACAGTAGTTGGTGACCTGAGTGTAAATCCAGTGTGAAACAAATCCTATCTGGAGGGGCAGAAAGTTTTGTTGGGTAAATCCTCCATTGTCATGGCTTTTTCCTTGCCAGCTGCAGTCTAGCCCCTGGCTTGTTACTTAGTGCTGGGCTAACTTGCAAGCGTCACATGGCATCTGTTTGCCTTTTTATAGTGTGGTCTTGCTGTTTGCTCACCTGTGCCAACACAGGAGTGGTTTGCAGAGGATGTCTCCAGTAGCAGTGCTAGAAGTAAAGACAGGGACAGGGTTGCTCTTCAGGGAAAGGGTGCAGAGGAATCATTTGGCAGCACAAATTCTGCACCTAGTTGGTGTAAATGGAAGCAGACTGCAGCTCGTGAGCACTGATAGTCTCAGAGCAGTCTGTGTCCTGGGTCTTGCTGCTTTATAGACAGCCTCTTCCTGACTGCTTGCCTGTCCTTATGCTTCACACTGCACTGCCTGCTGGAGCCCCTGTATTCAAAGACAGGCTTTCAGCACAAGGGCAGCTGTGTCCTGTTTGAGTTGTGTAGCTGATGTTTATGCTGTGTTGGCAGAACCAAGCATGATACTTAGGCTTTTAAAGTCTTATGGTTTATGACCCCTAGTTGCTGGCTGGCTTGGGCAAGGAAAGAAAAGCTGAAGTCTACCCCTCAGACTTGCAGTAGAGATTTTATTTGTCTGATGGCAGGCAGTGACTTTATGGCAGAGATGGGAATAGGGGCTTGTAAATCCTGACTCCCAGGCACTGCCGTATCCAAAGACCCATCCTGCCTCTCTAGTTATGACTCTTGGTATCCTGGTTTTCCTTCTGTAGGCTTGTGGTTGCAGTAGAGGAGGCTTTCACTCACATCAAACGCCTCCAGGCAGAGGAACAACAGAAAGCTCCAGGAGAAATGATGGACCCCCGGGAAGCAGCCCAGGCAATCTTTCCCTCCATGGCAAGAGCTCTGCAGAAGTACCTTCGCACCACACGCCAGCAGCAGTACCACAGCATGGAGAGCATCTTGCAACACTTGTCCTTCTGCATCACCAATAACATGACACCAAAGGTAATGCTTTCTCCAACAGAGGGGCAGGAAGGAGGGAGGAAGGGATGGCACATCTGTGTGTGCACTCAGTGCAGAAAATTGTCAAGGGAGATGAGTGAAGGTTTTCATAGCTGCTGTCTGTGATGTGATCAGTGTGTACTATAGGTTGCACTCATTAATGCTTATCAACATCTAAAAGGCAAGTATCAGGAGGTGGAGCCAGGCTCTTTGCAGGAGGTTCCATATAAACAAAAGGAATAGAATAGAATAGAATAGAATAGAATAGAATAGAATAGAAATAAACCAGGTTGGAAAAGAGCTTCAAGATTATCATGTCCAACCCACCATCCAACACCATCTAATCAACTAAACCATGGCACCAAGCACCCCATCCAGTCTCTTCCTAAACACCTCCAGTGATGGTGACTCCACCACCTCCCTAGGCAGCACATTCCAATGGCCAATCTCTCTTTCTATGAAGAACATCCTCCTAACATCCAGCCTAAACCTCCCCTGGTGCAGCTTGAGACTGTGTCCTCTTGTGCTGGTTGCCTGGGAGAAGAGACCAACCCGCACCTGGCTACAACCTCCCTTCAGGTAGTTGTAGACAGCAACAAGGTCTCCTATGAACCTCCTCTTCTCCAGGCTAAGCAACCCCAGTTCCCTTCCTGAGTCTGTGCCCAGGGGGTGGGAAGGACTGGGGGAGGAATTCTCCCGAAGTGCAGAAGGTGAAGCAATGTGCAGCCTGTGCTCACAGGGCTGCCTGGGGGCGGGAAGAGAGGATCGATGCAGAGCGAGTG
The DNA here is from genome assembly GCA_015227895.2 of Colaptes auratus. Taxonomy (NCBI): domain Eukaryota; kingdom Metazoa; phylum Chordata; class Aves; order Piciformes; family Picidae; genus Colaptes; species Colaptes auratus. Next base: position 12,395,398 of record CM037635.1, on the reverse strand, counting down.
GTGGGGCCGGGCGCTAACGCGCGTCCCTCTCTTGGCAGGCATTCCTGGAGCGTTACCTCAGCCCGGGCCCGACCCTCCAGTACGACAGGGATCGCTGGTTCTCCAAGCAGTGGACGCTGATCAGCGAGGAAGCGGTCACGAGCGGGTTGCAGGACGGCCTTGTGTTTGTCCTCAAGTGCTTGGACTTCAGCCTCGTTGTTAATGTGAAGAAAATCCCCTTCATCAAGCTCTCAGAAGAGTTCATAGACCCTAAGTCTCACAAGTTTGTCCTCCGCTTGCAGTCTGAGACTTCGGTCTGAGGGATTTTGAGGGTGGGTTGTTGTTGTTGGGGGATTATTTTTTTTTTGGGGGGGGGTTGTTTTATAGATTATTATTTTTTAATGTGTTGTTGGTGGTTTCTTTTTTTTTTGGGTTTTTTTTTTTTTTTTTGTTTTTGGTTGTTTGTTTTTTTGTTGTTTTTCCCTTCAATATTGTGCTTTTGGGTTGAATTTCCCCAATGCTGACTGAAACTGGCAGATGATGGACCAGTGATATTTGACCATCTGCACTTTATTTTGGAGCGGGGAGGGGGGGAGCTGGGATAGCTTATCTAGAAAGAAGTATCTTAAGACACTACAGGGTGACTTGGCTCGGTCTGCTCAGCCTTGGAGACAGAACAGATTTGGTTTTTTTCCCCCCTTTCCCTCCCTCTCTGCAGGCCTCCTGTAAATCTCACGGCCTGGCTTCCTCCGCCCGAGCGCAGCGTCGGTGTTTGTGTTGGAGCGCCGCCTCACGCGGTGTGCTCCTGGGCTTTTGCCCCTCTGCTTTGGCTACCTGCAGCTGTTCCTCCGGAGCTCTTTGCTTGCCTCATGCTACAGAGTCCTGCTTGCACGAGGGTGTGGCAGTCCCTCTTTGGTCCAGGAGGAGAAAGGTATCCAAGGCAGATGTGAGAGGGCTGCCTCTGTGATCCATCTCTTCTGCCAACTGAAGACTTGTTCTTTTCCTTCTCTCCATGTGCCCTGTTCTGTCAGTGCTGGACCTGTGTGAGCATAGTGGGCTAGGTTTGCTCTCTGTGTCTCTTGAGTTGCTTGACTTGAACTGGGTCTTGCAGCTCCTCAGATTTACTTTTTTTTTGTGTTGGTTGGTTTGTTGTTGTTTTTCTTTCACCAGTGCTTGTTAGTGAAGCTTCTGTGTGACATAGCTCCCTGTTTTCTCTCACCTGCTTCCCTCTCTGCTGCTTGCCTGCACCTTTGTCAGGCACTCCCAAGGCACCCTGTTTCTGTCCCTTTTTCTCTTTGGCTTTGCAAACGTGTTTCTCCAGCCACAGTCCCCTCGGGGTCTACCTTACTGCCACTTCCTTTTGCACCTGCAAGGGCTGCGTATTTGCACTGGGACAGGGTAGGTAAGTAGCTGGCTGCCCCTCAGATAAATCACAGACCCTCCCTGTGTCTGACAGCCTCTTTGAGGGGAAGGGGGGTGCAGGCAGGAATGTGCCCCTCCCTCACTAGCCAGCTTCAAGTGCATCTGGAGGAAAGACTCCAGCACTTCCCTCCTTGAGGAGAGGAGCCAGGGAAGGGCTGACCCCTGCCACACGCACTTGCTGTGGAGGACTCCTGTGCTCTGGAAACACTGCAATGTGTCCTTCCCCACCATAAGCCTTCAGCTACATCTTAAGAAATACCAAACTATGTCTGAATGTTGGGAACCTGCCTGCCTTTCTTGGCCTTTCTGTGCTGTGGGATTCTCTGCTCCATACTGGGATCTGCTCCTGAGAGATGCAGCTTCTGTGTGTGACTTAGGTGTTTGGGTCTGGAATGTTCGCTGAGCCTAAAGCGGTGTCTGAAATCTGATGACCCTGGAGCCAGCTCTAAGGCTGCCAGTCATCTGCCTTCAGTCAGATCCCCCTGAAACACCCCCCAGCTCTATGGCAGTGGATTTGTGTGTGAAGCAGGGGGTTCATTCTGCCCGGTCTCTTGCCATGCAAATATCTCTGTCAGGCAGTATCTGACCTGCCCTCCATATGGATGTCTTAATGCAGGGGGCCCCAGTTCAGTGAGGTACATAAGCCAGTGCCTTTCATTGCCAGGGTGCATCATCTTCTGAGGGGGGCTGTGACTGCCCTTCCTCCCTACTTTGGTCTTCCCCAGGACTTCCCTGGGCTCCTCCAGCAGCTCGTGGGGCTGCCTCCCTGCTCCCACCAGCACAAAGCCACCCAGCTAAGAATGAGGTTCTGATAGTCCTGCATGGCATGGCTGGTGTGGGCTGGCCAGAGCCAGCTGAAGCAGGGGTGATGACTCTTCCAGCTTCAGCAGCACTGGAGCTGCGTATCCAACGTCACCTGCAGCTAGTCCTCTCGGGATCAAGGAAGCAGTCTGAGGAGGGAGGGTCTGAAATGGTGTTTCCTTGTTGTGATGATATCAGCAGCACCTTCCTTGCAAGCATGGGGTAGTCATCTGGATCCTGTCTTCTCCTTGTAACAAGCAAGATGTGGTTGTGAAGAAACTAGATGGTGCAGTATGTGATGGGATCAGGCTCCTGTCCTCTAAAGGATGGGAAGTAGGTAGATTTTTTTTTCCCCCTTCTCTAAACTTCATGTTTGGGGTTTTTGCCTACATTGGACTTCCTGGTAGTCTGTGCATGGACTTCTTTATCAGCTGTGGCCTTCACAGTGTTTTTATGGTGGAAAAAAAATAGACTGGTTCATTCCTTTAAAAAAAGAAAAGAAAAAAAGGTAGAAAATAAGGGGAGTGTGTCATGCCTCACACTTGGCTCTCCTGAAGATGTGTGTGTCTGTCTTTTATGATGTGCATAACCAGCAAGGTGGGAGAGACTGGGAGTAGCTTGGGAGACTGTGGAGCACTTATGCCTGTGTGGAGGCAACTGCCTGTGGCTGAATTGGCTCATCTCTGTGAAGCCAGAACAAGAACCACCTTGCCAGGGGCTTGGGTGTGCCATGTGTGTGAGAGCTCCTTGTCACAGGCACCTCTGCAAAACTGTCTTACTTTCCCAGGATTTCCTTACCCTTTCCTTTTCCCTCCCCCACAAGGGGGAGGGGTTATCTGACACTCTCTGCTCAGGAAACCCATGTCTTAATTGCATTAAATCCTTGAACACATGGAGAACCACAGGGAAGCGGCGTGTGCTCGCTCTGCCTCTGCTGCCTCCTCTGTGTGCCGGGGGGTTCAGCGCTGCCCTTTCTGCCTGCTGCTGGAAAGGACACTGTCAACGAGGGCCAACTCTTAATGGTGAACACTTTTGCCTGTGTCAGCAGTGTGAATGTTTTTCCTGATGAAATCTTGAGGAAGACTTGGCCTCTCAAACAGTCTCTTTAGAAATGCAACCTGCTTAGGGGTGAGGACAGACTGAACGGGGGATTGGGACTCCTGAGTATTCCCTGGGGTTGGGGGGGTGGGGTGGGATATTTTAGTGACATCTTCAGGGTCTCTCTTGTTTCCCATCTCTGTGCAAAACCAGGGGACCACTGTCATACCTACCTCACTGGGGTGCTGTGTGAGGCTAAACTCAAGCTTGTTGTCAAGTGCTTTGAGATGTGCAGGAATCTGCAGGAATTCAGGCCTTTTATCAAAACCCTGAGTGGTGGGAGCAGACTGGGGTGTTTAACTCCATCGAGAGCCAGCTAATGAGTAAGAATCGAGTCACAGGGAACAAAGCTCTGATCCAAATCCTGCAGTCCTGACTTCTGCAGAGCTTGCCAAGAGCTGAGCATAAATAAGGCTTGCAGGGTTTGCCAGCCAAGTGCAGGCTGTTTTTCTCCAGATGCCTCTCCTATCCTGTACTTCCTCCTTGCACCTCCCTCCTCTTTCCCAGCCTGGATGCCTGTACCTGGCTGGGAATTACTTGATTGCTTCAGGTTTTTTTTCAGAATTCAAGTGGTTTGTATGACAACCCTATTGGTGTTGATGTGGCCAGTGTTGCCCTCAGAGGAGATCCTTGTGCTGGCCATCCTTCACTAAGGCTGAACCACTTGATATAGGGTGCTGTGTTGCCTAGCCAGGAGTGAGGTTGCCTCACTCCTCTCTCTCATGTTGGCATTTTTCCTGTGACTCTCAAGTCTGCTGCTCAGATATTTTAAAGGCTTTGTTGTTTCACCCTCAAGATTTGTTGCAGTCTAAATCCAAAGCTCTGCTGAGACCCTCCAAAACCAGATGAGGTTAAGACTTTCAGTGTTTCTGGAATGGGTGGAAGTGTCTGTGGGTCTTCACGAAGGCTGGCTGTCTCTTTGATGGCTAAGGAGTGAAAGATGCAGATTTCTTGCAGCTTCTAGGAATGTAGGGGCAGTTATTAGACCATTAATACCTTGCCAGTCCTATAACTAGGCCTGTCAAAGGTTGTTAGCAGATCGATTAGTCCGTCATTGCCATGGGGCCATAGTCACTGATGTGTAGGCTCTCTGGGGCTGTCCTAGGTCTCAAACTCCCTTCCTGCTCACAGGAGCAAAGCAGGCAGTACTCTCAGAACTACCAGCATTCCAGCACTTCCCTCTGCAGCATATCAGACCCTGACAGAGCCCTTGTGGTCAGCTTGGGGAACTAGAGGAGCTGCTGGCAACTGCCAGGTTTTACCGTGTGGAGGGGAGATACAGACATTCACACACCCCTTGTGGGCAGCAGAGTGGCTGGGAGGGGATGCATGAAAAGGTGATGTGAGGCAGCTTGCTCACAGAGCAAGGTCAGCTTCTGCCTAGGAAGTTGTGCTGGGTGCATCCATGAGCAGCCCCCCCTGAAGGGGCCATATTGGAGAGGGAGGCAGATCTGATTTCAGCCCCTGCCAACTATTCCTGACTATCGCCTCTGAAGAGCTTCCTGACAGCAACTTCAGTCACTCCAGCTCCCATCCTCCCCTCTCTGTTTTTCCCCCTGAAGTTCCCTAGTGAAGCAGAACAAATATCTGCTGGGCTGGGAGATGCTAGGGCTGCAGTTTGGAGCCCACAGGCAGCTTCTGGTAAAGGACAAGCGTGGGAGAGACCTGAACAAATCCCAGCCCTCACAGAGCAGTGTAACCTTTTGTCTTGGGATGGGGATCTCCACGCACAGCCTTGGGAATCCACTGTTGTCAAGTATGCCAAAAGCTGTGTGGCATCAATTTCTGAAGCTGGTCCTGTGTAAGTAGCTTTTAAAAGTCTTCTTTGAGGGTCCTGGTTTCCAGTGCTTGCTGCTGAAGAAACTGAAAATCCATAGAGGCATAGAATGCATTGACCTGGGAAGGGCCTCTTGAAGGTCATCTTGTCCAACACCCCTGCAGTGAGCAGAGACGTCTTTAACTAGATCAGGTTGCTCAGGGCCCCATCAAGTTTGAGCTTGAACGTCTTCAGGGATGGGGCCTCCACCACCTAACTGGGCAGCCTGTTGCAGTATTTCACCACCCTCATACTAAACAACCTCTTCCTAATGTCCAGCCTAAATCTCCCCTGGTCCAGTTTAAAAGCATGGCCTCTCATCCTATCACTGTCCTACCTGCCCTTGTAAACCTGCTCTGCTAAATGTGGAAACCTCTTCAAGCCAACTCAATCTTGCTTACCAAAAGTCAAAACAAATCTGCCTTTTCAAAGGTAAAACAGAAGCCTTGCAGTCTTCTTCTGCAGGAGTGCTCTGGTCTGGTCCCAGACTCTGCTCTTCAGCTGTGCTCAGTTGTGCCCTGCCTCGTGAGGGCTGCTCAGGAGGTGTGTGTGCAGCGGTCTGCTCTCATGCAGCTCGTGTGCGTCTGCGTGCCGTTGCCCTTGTGGGTCTGTACCTTAGACCTGCCTGAAGCCTCAAGCAGGGCTTGGTGGTTCAGTGTTTGACCTGCATTGAGAAGGAAGTGCTCTTGGGTCAAACACCCCCCAAAAAATGCCCAAACTTGTGTTCTCCTAGAAGAGATGGGCTTTGGGCCAGGAAGTCTCCCACAGGCTTATGCATCCTCCTGCGTTTGGCCTGCTGCCTCCAACAGGTGATGACAAAACGTTGCCGTTCCTGGCAGCTGCTCTGTGACTGGTGTGGATCATTTTGGGATGTTCCCAAGTCAGGCCCCTGCAGCACCAGCAGGACAAACTGGAGTTACCCTCCCCTCTGCATCCCTCCAAGAGAACGTGCTCGTTTCTTATCCCCATAACATACTGAAGCCTTGTGGGCAGCGGGCGGCCGGCCCTGCCCTGCGTGTGTGCTCTTCTCAGAGAGGGAACCCTTCCCTCTGGCTGCTTCCCAGGCACCTCTCAGCACTGCTAATGGTGCCTGGGGGCATCTCCTGTGTGCACAGGTTGGGGGCTGCTGTGTCTCACTGCCTGCACAGGTGGAACTGTGAAGGAACCTTACACTTTTCTGTGCCTGTTTCTTTGATTCAGCATTATCGTGTCTTGGGGAAGAGGGTGGGAGCCGAGGCCCTTCCCTCACCCTCTCTTGATCACTGTGTAATACTCTTTTTCTACACAAACTGTATAGTAAAATGGGGTTTGCCAAGGTTTTCTAATTGATAGATGTTAACCAGCATTCTGTCTTCTTTCCCCCCCCCTCCTTTTCCCTCTCCCCCTTCTTTGCACATGAGACTTTAACTGCAATGGTACCTTGTCTATCTGTCCTTTCCTCATTGTGAACTTAAGTAAGCAAATTCCTGGTGTCTGTGACATTAATGCACTGTGGGTCTAGCCTAGTCAATTGTTCTGTTCCAAGCTGGGTTCTCCTTAAGTTATAGCTGGATGGGGGTTGTGTTGTTTTTAAACTGAAACATAAAACAGTTTTACACTTTGCATATTTTGTACAGTAAAATTCTGGAAATAAACAGAAACCAGATTTGATTGTCCCACTCTTTCCTCTTATCCTTTCAGACAGAAAAGAAAAACCCCAAAAGCTTCTCTGGCCTTCAGGCATTCCTTAGCTCTGGCTGGGAGGGGCCCTGCAAACATGTGGTTTAACCTTTGTGGGGCTGTCTTTTTGTCACCCTCGCTCCAGACCTTCCTGATCTGCCCTGCCACAGTGAAATGCAAACTCATTCATCACTTCTGAAGAGAGACTGGTAGATGATTGCTTTGAACACCTGAAACCTCAAATGATAGGAAGCAAATGCAGCTGGGGAGAAGGGGGCAGGGGGGGGGACATGGACGACGCGACTGGAGTGCAAACAGGTTTTTCTACCTCCTGTCTTCTCATGGTTTGCACACAAATTATGAACTGCAGGGATTTCATTGTTGAGTTCCTTATTTGGGCCTGGTGGGGAGGAGGAGTGGCAACAGGCAGAAAAGCCAGTGCTCCCTGTTTGTGTGTGGGAGAGCCTGTGCTCTTCTAGAACAACATGTGTGGATCGAGCCTCAACAGCACCTGTGGGTGCAGCTTTCCCCACCTCCAGTTCCCATCACCAGCACACCCAGAGCTTGGAAAGATCAAGTGGCTGTGCTCAAGGGAACTTGGGAGCAGCCTTCTTGCTGCTCAAGAGAACCTGGGAGCAGCCTTCTTGCTGCTCAAGAGAACCTGGGAGCAGCCTTCTTGCTGCTCAAGAGAACCTGGGAGCAGCCTTCTTGCTGCTCAAGAGAACCTGGGAGCAGCCCTCTTGCTGCTCAAGGGAACCTGGGAGCAGCCTTCTTGCTGCTCAAGGGAACCTGGGAGCAGCCTTCTTACCTGGACAGTTTTTGGAACCTGCTCTTCAGGAAAGTCCCCTTTCAAGGGAGAGTACCTGGCCTCACTGCTGTGTCCTGCACAGCAGATCTCAGTGGCTTCAGCTGCTGGAAAAATCCACAGGATGCTGCCATGTGGTGAAAAACAGGAGTGTGACAGTTGTGGAGATAAGCAGCACACACAAACACGCTGCTGAACAGCCAAATAGGTAATTCTCTGCCCTGGGGAGGGGGAGAGAGTGGATGGATTTAGGCTACAGAGCCCTGAACTAAGGTCTGGGAGGAAGCAGGAAGGGTGGGATAGGGGTGTGCTTGGTCCTGCCTCCCGCCCTCCCTTGATCTCTGCCTTTGATCTGTGCCAGTAGTCCTTTGGCAGTGCCCAGTCCTGGGCTGCTTCCAGCGCAGCTCCTGGAGGTGGGCAGGGAGAGGGCAAAACACCTCTAGGGCTTTGCGGAGCCTTCAATGGGCATGCAACCATTGCTGGCATCCTCCTGCCCCTGAGAAGAAAACCTGACTTACTGGACTGGAGCTGTGTAGGTACAGGCTCTGTGAGAGCTGGCTGCAGGTGTCTCACAGGAAGGTGGAAGCAGCAGGAACTTGGCACAAACAAGAGGATAGGTTTGTTGGCCTCGTCACAGGCCCTTAGCCTGGAGAGCTGTGTCTGCGTACAGGTTCAACGTGCTCCATTTCATTTGTGGCTCAGTGCTAATACCTCATCAGTACCTGCTTGCTGCCATTGGTGGCACTTTCTTCTCTCCTGCCATGGGTTGTGGAATCTGGTGGAAGGAACAGGCTTTGCTAGCAGGACTGGTTTTCTTGGCCTTCTCCCACAGTTCAGCTGTTTGAATCATAAGGAGCTGTGGTGCATGGCTCAGCAGAAATTAGAGCTGAGGGTGCTGTTCTGGCTTGGCCAAGTTTTCCACTGAAGTTGCCAAGGGTCTTTGAGATGTGGTGGAGCCTCAGGTGCAGTGTTGACTGAAGTATTACCAACCCAAACCTCTTTCAGAAAGGGAATGGAGGCTTTCACTGGCCAGTAATGCTCACAGGGTACAGGTGTGATGAATAAGAGGTAAGTACCTTCTGCCTGAGGGACATCCCAGACTAGAATCTTAGAATCAATAAGGTTGGAAAAGACCTCAGAGATCATCAAGTCCAACCTGTCACCCAACACCTCAGGACTACTAAACCATGGCTTCAAGTGCCACATCCAATCCCCTCTTGAACACCTTCAGGGATGTTCAACTCCACCACCTCCCTGGGCAGCACATTCCAATGGCTAACAACTCTCTCTGGGAAGAACTTTCTCCTCACTTTGAGCCTAAACTTCCCCTGTCGCAGTGTGAGACTGTGTCCTCTTGTTCTGGTGCTGGTTGCCTGGCAGAAGAGACCAACCTCCACCTGGCTACAGCCTCCCTTCAGGGAGTTGCACACAGCAATAAGGTCTCCCCTGAGCCTCCTCTTCTCCAGGCTAAGCAATCCCAGCTCCTTCAGCCTCTCCTCATAGGGCTTGTGCTTGAGGGTCCCTTGAGAAGGAGATGCCTCCCTCACAGTGCCTTTCCTGACCATAAAGCCTTAATGCTGTAGCTACTCTGAGGCAGCACAGCAGCAACCACTGTCTGGTGGCTGAAGTGTGACTTAATGTGTGAGAACACCAACTGACCACAGCAGGGGATAGGAGCAGGCATTCACCATTACAGATTTTCAGAAAACATCATCAACTCTGGGGAATTGAGTGGGGAGGTGTGAGACAAAGGGGCCACAGGCAGTCAGGGTTAAGAGAAGGATTCATCATTTTAGTCCAGTGTCTCCAGAGCCTTGTGTGAAGCCCTGTGCAGTATTGTTAGCTAAATTTAATGAAACAGCTGGCTGTGAAGGAGGGCATGCTTCAAACCCCCAAAGAGCTTCTCCTGCTGCTATGTACTGGCTTTGTTGCCTCAGCCCCAGATCTGAACTTCTGGAAGGCATGGGGAGAGACTGACCTGAGGTCTTCCAGGGGCCTCTGTAGCTCGGAGCTGGTGGGGTGGGTGCGAGGGGAAGGGGATCCCTCGGCAGGATGTGGAGTCTCACAGCAGCATGCAGGAAGGGAAAGGGCATCAGGAGCTGGCCAAGTGCTTTGATTTGTCTTTCAGCACCACCCCTGAGCTGGTGCTGGCCTGGGAAGGTGATGGGGTTGGGTTACAGTCCTTTCCGGCACTGACAGATAATCCACTGGGGCAGAGGTGTCTGTCCCCTTTCCACGTGGGCAGCCGTGCACTGCTGGGTCAGGAGGTGCTGAGGGGAGGAAGCACTGAGCAGAACGTGTCTGCAGCTGTGGCTGGGGACAGTGCAGTGGGGTGATAGCACATCCATACATCACTCTCCATGGACCCAAGCTGCTTTCAAATGGTGTAACGAGTTCTACAGGCCTGCTGTGAGTGTGGCTGCTGGTTCCTGCCACCGTGGTGCTAGTAGAACGGAGAGCACCTCGAGTGGGAAGACAGCAGTTTCCCTCTTTCTCCCCATCTAGAACCCCCTTTCTGCAGCAGGATTGGACTGGGTGACCTTGGAAGGTCCATTCCAACTCCAACCGTTCTGTGATTCTGTATTGTCCCAGCAGGGTCTAGCCAGAGCCAGTGTGGTGGCTTTGTCCATGTGTCTGTCACCATCTTTTATCCCCTGCTTTGCAAATGCAGGCTGGAGCTCACCTGCAGGAGCAGAAGTGGTACCCAACACAGGCTCTGAGAGCTGGAGGATGTTCTGCTGCTTCCAGAAGGGATGAAAACTGGGGAAAGGTTGGACAGGACTTTGAGCAACCTGGTCCAGTGGCAGGTGTCCCTCCCTATGGCAGGGGGGTTGAACTAGATGATTTTCAAGGTCTCTTCCAGCCTAAACCATTCTGTGATCTCTCTGCCCCAGTCCATAATGGACTTATAAAAAGGCTGTGAGTTAGTAGTTTGGGTTTTTTCTTCTCTAGCTACAGCCTATACAGCAGCCTGTGATCAGACTGGTTCCCACCTAAACGCTGCCAGCTTACTCCAAAGCCCTGAGCTGGTCTTCCCTTTCTCCAGAATCTGGGGAACTGAATAGAGGGACCTCGACTGACTGGACAGATGGGCAGAGTCCAATGGGATGGCATTTAATAAGTCCAAGTGTCGGGTGCTGCACTTTGGCCACAGCAACCCCATGCAGAGCTACAGGCTGGGGTCAGAGTGGCTGGAGAGCAGCCAGGCAGAGAGGGACCTGGGGGGTGCTGATCGACAGCTGCCTAAACATGAGCCAACAGTGTGCCCAGGTGGCCAAGAAGGCCAATGGCATCCTGGCCTGTATTGGGAATGGTGTGGCCAGCAGGAGCAGGGAGGTCATTCTGCCCCTGTACTCTGCATTGGTTAGGCCACACCTTGAGTACTGTGTCCAGTTCTGGGCCCCTCAGTTTAAGAAGGACATCGAGATACTTGAACGTGTCCAGAAAAGGGCAACAAGGCTGGTGAGAGGCCTTGAGCACAAGCCCTATGAGGAGAGGCTGAGGGAGCTGGGATTGTTTAGCCTGGAGAAGAGAAGGATCAGAGGTGACCTCATTGCCCTCTACAACTACCTGAAAGGTGGTTGTAGACAGGAGGGGGTTCGTCTCTTCTCCCAGGCAACCAGCACCAGAACAAGGGGACACAGTCTCAAGCTGTGCCAGGGGAGGTTTAGACTCAAGGTGAGGAGGAAGTTCTTCACTGAGCGAGTCATTCGTCATTGGAATGTGCTGCCCAGGGAGGTGGTGGAGTCGCCGTCCCTGGAGGTGTTCAAGGGGAGATTGAATGTGGCACTTGGTGCCATGGTCTAGTTGTGAGGTCTGTTGGGACAGGTTGGACTTGATGATCCTTGGGGTCTCTTCCAACCTTGGTTATACTGTGATACTGTGATACTGAAGATGGCCACTTCTGTACATGGCTTGAGGATTGCTCTGGTTCCTGCTCAGCTAAGGTAAATGACCTGGAGATGCCAAGAGCCCCTTATGTAGTAGTGTTGCTGCTTGACAGCCTCCCAAAGCCCACAGGTCCTGCCTGTGGGAGGGGGAAAATGGTTGTTTGCTGATGGGGCCATGGCCAAGATCAAAGGGGCATGCAATCTTTGGGCTCTGTGTGGTCAGCACTAAACACTGTTTCAAAGAGGAAGAAGGAAGGAAACTTTCACCTTGTGAATGTGCTTTTTTGGGACAGCTCAGTGCATCCACCTTGTTTATGTATCACAATATGGAGGAAGAAGGAAAAACCTCAAGAGGGAGAGTGAGACAAGGAGGAGGCAGTGTGAAATCAGTGGAAGAGACCTTGGAGCACAGGGTATGCTTTTGCCCTCCAGCATCCTGACAAACATGAAGGTGCAGAGATTTTAAAAACAGAGACACCACAGATTGGTTTAGGTATGAAGCTACTCTGTGAACTGAAACACTTCTGGCCTGCATCAGGAACAGCGTGGCCAGCAGGAGCAGGGAGGTCATTGTGCCCCTGTACTCAGCACTGGTTAGGCCACACCTTGAGTCCTGTGTTCAGTTCTGGGCCCCTCAGTTTAAGAAGGACATTGAGACACTTGAACGTGTTCAGAGAAGGGCAACGAGGCTGGGGAGGGGTTTGGAGCACAGCCCTGTGAGGAGAGGCTGAGGGAGCTGGGGTTGCTTAGCCTGGAGAAGAGGAGGCTCAGGGGAGACCTTCTTGCTCTCTACAACTACCTGAAGGGAGGTTGTAGCCAGGTGAGGGTTGGTCTCTTCTCCCAGGCAACCAGCACCAGAACAAGAGGACACAGTCTCAAGCTGTGCCAGGGGAGGTTTAGGCTGGAGGTGAGGTGAAAGTTCTTCCCAGAAAGAGTAATTGGCCATTGGAATGTGCTGCCCAGGGAGGTGGTGGAGTCACCATCCCTGGAGGTGTTCAAGAGGGGATTGGACGTGGCACTTGCTGCCATGGTTTAGTTAGTCCTGAGGTGTTGGGTGACAGGTTGGACTTGATGATCTCTGAGGTCTTTTCCAACCTTATTGATTCTATGATTTCAAGTCTCATCCAAGGGCAAAAATCAGGCTCACAAGTGCTTAGACATCTACAGTCTTGGTTGCCTTTTTCTCTCTTTTCTTTTTGTGTCTTTCCCCCCCCTCACTACTTGAAAGGGTAGCATAAATGAAAAGTGGATGCCTGAAGAGAAGGGCCTTCTCGATAACACAGATCTAATTCACCCTCCCTGGAACTTTTAAGAGACATTTAGAACTTTTTTGCATCTTGGACCTCTCTTCAGTTAAAATCAGATCCTGTGGGCACCCTTGAAAAGAGAGAACAAGAAGGAGCTGATTATGCCTGGCCCACAGATGTGAAACAGATCTGCAAACCTTTGAGCTTCTGTTTTGTCAAACCCTGCTCACTGAGTGCTTCTAATACTAGATCCTACAGTTGATTGCAATTTTGCTTTGCAAGGGTTGGGAGAAACTGGTTCAGTAATTCAGTAACTAGCCTGTGGGAGGCTGTGCAAATGCCTTCAGTGAGTTCATTTTGCAGGGACTAAAATGTTCTTCAAACACTGAGCTCTTTTTGTCCCTCAACAGCCTCCTTCTTTGTCACCAGCAGGAGCAGGGCTTTGACACGTTGGATTGAATTTTAAGGCATGAATCTAACATCAGGCAAGCTTCAGGGCTGCTCTCTGCTCAAATGTCCTTTTATTTTCACCTGCACTACTGAGGGAGGGACCTTACTCCAGCTGTGCCTCCTGCAAACAAAAAAGTGGAGCTTGAGGTTGCCCTGTTCAATGTCTTCACTGATGGTCTGGATGAGGGGATTGAGTCCAACATCAGTAAGTTTGCAGATGACACCAAGGTGGGGGCAGGAGTTGATCTGTTAGAGGCTAGGAGAGCTCTGCAGAGGGACCTTGACAGGCTGGACAGATGGGCAGAGTCCAAGGGCAGGAGATTGAACACATCCAAGTGCCAGGTTCTGCACATTGGCCACAACAACCCCAGGCAGTGCTCCAGGCTGGGGTCAGAGTGGCTGGAGAGCAGCCAGCAGACAGGGATGTTGGGGTACTGCTTGACAGTAGGCTGAACATGAGGCAGCAGTGTGCCCAGGTGGCCAAGAAGGCCAATGGCATCCTGGCCTGCATCAGGAACAGTGTGGCCAGCAGGAGCAGGGAGGTCATTGTGCCCTGTACTCTGCACTGGTTAGGCCACACCTGGAGTCCTGTGTCCAGTTCTGGGCTCCTCAGTTTAGGAAAGAGGTTGAGTTGCTGGAAGGTGTCCAGAGAAGGGCAACAAAGCTGGGGAGGGGTTTGGAGCACAGCCCTGTGAGGAGAGGCTGAGGGAGCTGGGGTTGCTTAGCCTGGAGAAGAGGAGGCTCAGGGGAGACCTTCTTGCTGTCTGCAACTCCCTGAAGGGAGGTTGTAGCCAGGAGGGGGTTGGTCTCTTCTCCCAGGCAACCAGCACCAGAACAAGAGGACACAGTCTCAAGCTGTGCCAGGGGAGGTTTAGGCTGGAGGTGAGGAGAAAGTTCTTCCCAGCAAGAGAGATTGGCCATTGGAATGTGCTGCCCAGGGAGGTGGTGGAGTCACCATCCCTGGAGGTGTTCAAAAAGAGACTGGATGTGGCACTTGGTGCCGTGATTTAGTAGTCATGAGGTGCTGGGTGACAGGTTGGACTTGATGATCTCTGAGGTCTTTTCCAACCTTATTGATTCTATGATTCTGTGATTCTGTTGTCACTCTTGTTTACAGCCATGGCTCACTGCATGGTGGTCCAACATGTCCAGTTCCTGGCAGTGGCCTGAGGGAGGCTGCTCTTTCCCTGGGCTGGGGATGAGCTCAAGCAGCTGGGGCAGGGAAGGTCCTTGTCCTTAAGTGACTCTTACTGCCATATCCTGAGGGGGCAATAGGTTAAGGGGAGGAGGAAAGCAAGCTAGGTGGAAATGGAGTTGTGGGAGCCAGTGTAAACAGAAGAGCAGTCAATCAAGAGGGATGAAAAGAAGGTGAAAAGGCAGTTTCCCCCTTATTTTCCCTGGCATTAGGGACAATGCCAGAAGCCTTTTGCATGCTTTGCCAAGCTGCTTCATCACAGGACCTCTGCAGGAGAAGACACAAGGTGGGAGTGGAAAGGGGGAGCGAGACACCTGAAGGATCTTTGCTTCCTTCCTAAAAGCTGCTTGTAATCTGACTCCAGAAATGGAGCTTCAAGCTGCAAGGAAGTTATGTAGCTGCCTCCCCCCCTCCTTGAAATAGTTTAGCACCCTTGAAACCTGTCAGGGAGTCTTCTGGGAACCAGGCCAAGAGGGCTCTCTCTACCCTGGACCCTGCCCCATAATCCACATAGTTATTGGGCATCTTCAAAACAGGCGTGAAAGCCATCCCACAACTGATCCTGAGGGTACTGACCAGTGAGGGGCCACTTTGCCCCAGTGGTGGTACAAAGGAGAGGGAATCAGGCAAGGAATGCTGCAATGCTGTTGGTTGACACAGTCTTGGATCACAGGACATGGATCTGTTGGCACAGCATCAACACCAAGGTTGATGATCCTGCCTGCTGTGCTCTGCTGCTTCCAGCTGCTAGCGGATGGTGTTGCACTGCTTGATGGAGAGGTACTGGGAGCGTAAAAGCAGCCTAGAGGCAGCTTGAGGTCTTGGTGCTTGTTCCTCATTCCCACTCTTCACCCTACCAAGTCCTGGCATTGGTGTGCAGCTGGCTGCATGTGGGGCTTCCCTAAAACCAAAGCTTGGCTTTTAGAGGAATCCAGATGCGGTTCTGGCCTGTTTTCACAGGACTCCAACTCAGTGGGCAGCTGGGAAGTGATAGGTTCCTGTCTAATTCATTATATCCCTGGGAATAAAAGGCAATGGTTTTTTGTTTGGTCTCAGTAAGGAATCAATCATTCCTGAGGTATGATGTGCAGACAGACACAGAGGAGCAGCCGGTGTCCCTCGGCCATGCGAGCGTGTCGGCGGCTGGCTGAGAGGCTTCATTCTGCGATGGGAAGCAAAGGAGATCTCTGGTTTCACTACAAGGCCATTCCTCTCCCAAGGGCGGCACAAGAGACTCTCACCACCCCTCAGAAACGTCACAAAAGCTGCTGACCCTGGAAATACGGAGTGATCTGTGATTTCCAGAGTGCCTGCCTCGTCTCTTTCTGAAGCTGTTTCCCAAATAGTTGGCATAAGGTCAGAGGAGTTTTGGATTCCCTCTCCACTTGGTGTCCTTGAGGCCCCTACAAAGGCAGAAGCTTTCTCCTTCGTGTTTCTGTAGGTTAGCTGCAGTATGTGTCCCCTGATGCATTTCCCTCTCCCTTAATCGTTGGCCATGAGCAGCACAGGGTTGCCTGTGGTCCAGCACGCCAAACAAACCCCTCCGCTCTGGCTCCTGTGTCCCTGGGGACAGGGAGGAGGCGGCGTATGACTTGGTGGTGCTGACACACATGGCATGCAAGGGGAGACCTTGCTGTTGTTGGTGGCTGGTAAGACTACAGAGTGTTGGGCATTTTTAGACTCATAGAATCAATAAGGTTAGAAAAGACCTCAGAGATCATCAAGGCCAACCTGGCACCCAACACCTCATGACTACTAAACCATGGCACCAAGTGCCACATCCAATCCCCTCTTGAACACCTCCAGGGATGATGACTCCACCACCTCCCTGGGCAGCACATTCTAATGGCAAATTACTCTTTCTGGGAAGAACTTTCTCCTCACCTCCAGCCTAAACCTCCCCTGGCACAGCTTGAGACTGTGTCCTCTTGTTGTGGTGCTGGTTGCCTGGGAGAAGAGATCAACCCCCTCCTGGCTACATCTTCCCTTCAGGTAGTTGTACACAGCCATAAGGTCTCCTCTGAGCCTCCTCCTCCAGGCTAAGCAACCCCAGCTCCCTCAGCCTCTCCTCACAGGGCTGTGCTCAAGGCCTCTCCCCAGCCTCATTGCCCTTCTCTGGACACGTTCAAGAGTCTCAATGTCCTTCATAAACTGAGGGGCCCAGAACTGGACACAGGACTCAAGGTGTGACCTAACCAGTGCTGAGCACAGGGGCAGAATGACCTCCCTGCTCCTGCTGGCCACACTGTTCCTGATGCAGGCCAGGATGCCATTGGCCTTCTTGGCCACCTGGGCACACTGCTGCCTCATGTTCAGCCTACTGTCAACCAGTCCCCCCAGGTCCCTCTCTGCCTGGCTGCTCTCCAGCCACTCTGACCCCAGCCTGTAGCACTTCATGGGGTTGCTGTGGCCAAATGTGCAGAGCCCAGCACTTGGATGTGTTCAATCTCCTGCCCTTGGACTCTGCCCATCTGTCCAGCCTGTCGAGGTCCCTCTGCAGAGCCTCTCCTACCCTCCAGCAGGTCAACTCCTGCCCCCAGCTTGGTGTCATCTGCAAATTTACTGATGATGGACTCAATCCCCTCATCCAGATCATCAATAAAGATATGTTGTAGGGTCTGCCTGTGTAAGCTGTGCCTCTTGGAGCATCCAGAGAGGGCCACATCACAGCATACAGGTGTCCACAGCGGAAAGGGAGACACATGGAAAGTATCCAGGAAATTGTGCTGTCTGGAGGCAGTTCCAATTAGGAAAGGGAGTAGAGCAACTCCTCATTTATTCTTCATGTTTGTAGAAATTTCTGTCACTCTCAAGTGACTGATTTGGAGCTGCAGGATGTGTGCAGGCTGTTACCTTATGCAGGGTGAAACAGTTAATCACAGAATCAGTCAGGGCTGGAAGGGACCACAAGGATCAGCTAGTTCCAACCCCCCTGCCATGGGCAGGGACACCTCACACTGGATCAGGCTGGCCAGAGCCTCATCCAGCCTGATGTTTTGCTCCTAGGAGTAGCCCCATGGTAAAGATAAATAAGTGCTTTTCTCAGGTGAGCATTTGTCCCTTCATCACAGAGTAGGAGACTACTATGGCTAATATTGCCTGTTCTTGCTCCTTACCAATCACAGAATCACCTGGTTGGAAAAGACCTCAAGATCATCGAATCCAAACATAACCCAACATCTTCCTGTAAACAACTGTTAGACCATGCCCCTGAGCTCCCTGTCCAAATGTTTTCTAAATGCCTCCAGGGATGGTGCCTCCACTACTTCCCTGTGCAGTCTTCCTGTGTTCCTTTCAGTGAGGAAATCTTCCCTAATATCACAGAATCACCAAGGTTGGAAGAGGCCTCAAAGATCACTAAGTCCAACCTGTCACCACAGACCTCATGACTAAACCATGGCACCAAGTGCCACGTCCAATGCCCGCTTGAACACCTCCAGGGATGGAGTCTCCAATATAAACCTCCCCTGGTGCCACTTGAGGCCATTTCCTCTCATCTTATCACTTGTTGCTAGGGAGAAGAGTCTGGCCCCACCTCGATTCAACCTCCTTTCAGGTAGTTGTAGAGAGCAATGAGGTTTCCCCTGAGCCTACTCTTCTGCAGGCTGAACAACCCCATGTTCCTCAACCAG
The DNA here is from genome assembly GCA_015227895.2 of Colaptes auratus. Taxonomy (NCBI): domain Eukaryota; kingdom Metazoa; phylum Chordata; class Aves; order Piciformes; family Picidae; genus Colaptes; species Colaptes auratus. Next base: position 12,377,404 of record CM037635.1, on the reverse strand, counting down.
TCATCACAGGACTCACCAGCCTCATAGCTCTTCTCTGGACCTACTCTGGCACCTCAGTGTCCTTCCGGTAGTGAGGGCCCCGAAACTGAGCACAGTACTCAAGGAGCAGCCTGCGCCGATGTGCATCAGTGAGACCTTGAGTCCCACTTTGTCCCTCTCTCTCTGAGCTGAAGTCTGCCACTCACAGAACTCACAGAGCCAACAAGGTTGGAAAAGACCTCAGAGATCAAGTCCAACCTGTCACCCAACACCTCATGGCTAACTAAACCATGGCTTCAAGTGCCACCTCCAATTCCTTTTTGAACACCTCCAGGGATGGTGACTCCACTAACTTCTCAAGGAGACAGCTGAAAGGAAAGAGCAGAAGGAAGGTGTTTGGGCACCCCTCCAGCCAGGAGAGACAAGTGGGTATCTGAAAGAGAGGAGGGAACCTCTAGACTCATAGCACTCTGCATTTCAAGGCTTTTGAAAGTCTTCACCAGGTCCTTAAAGACAGGGCCGAGTTGCTCACAACCCCAGTGTGACCAGGTGGATCATCTCCCCAGACACACTTGGCTGTAGTCTTCCAGGCAGTGCTTATGCATTGTTAAAGAAGGAAGAAAGGGCAAATGGTTGACCTGGGGACTTTGCTGTCCTGTGTATTCTTCTGATAGGCTGTACCTTAACACCACAGGTTGGATGTTTGACGTTCAGTGAGAAGCTACCGTGGCTTATGGTCACATAGCACGTAAGCACAGCATTCATTCGTGTACACAGAGATATATAGACATCCAGCTGCACATCCTTCACGCTGCCCCTGTCCACCAAGGGGATATGCCCCATGTACAAATATCTCAGTATTTCATCTGGTTTAGATCAGTAGTTTCAAGTTTCTATTTCAGCTAATGTGGAGAGAGAGAGAGAGAGAGAGTCAAAGAAACTGATCAACAGGCAGGAAAAAAGGAGAAAATCTATAAAACCTTGCTTTGCTGTTCATCTGATAAAGGGAATCCATATAGTGTGTAAACCTTGTTTCTCATCAGGCTGAGGAGAAAGCAGGAGGAGCTCTGGTTCTCCTGTCTCTTGTGCTTTTATTTCCCCTAGCATCGCTCGCCTCTGACACAAGCCAGGGCAAGGCAGGCCAGAGCAAGGGGGCTTGCCCGTAGCGAGAGAGGACCTGGGCACCCTACCTCTGCTAAGGAGCCTGGATGACTGCAGAACCCATGTTTGTAAATGTGTCTCTGGAGATACAACTGCCTCCAAACTCTCTGTTTGTTGCGCTGTTGTCAAACCTAATAAGCTAAGACACCTGCAGTCTGCCGGCAGGGGAAAGCGGCGACGCCTGACCCCGGCACGGTGACCTGCGCCTGGAGCGGGCTGCACCTCGCAGGGCCGAGCTGCTGAGCTGCCGCGAGGGACCGACCGCCTCGCCTGCCAGCTGGCACCCCGCGGTTCTGCTCAGTCCGCAGTCCAAAGAGGCTTCTCGTGGGCCACCATGGGACAGCTGAGTCTCTAAGCAGGGGGGAGCTCTGCCACCAAATGCTTAAAAGCCGAGCAGCTTGAATCCCCTCCCAGCTCATTGCCCAAGGCATGTTATCCAGCAGCTAATGGGGCTGGAGGGATGCGTTCCCTCCCAACGGCTCGGCTGTGGAGGTTTGGGGTTAAAAGTCAGCTAAAGCTGGGAGATTGTGGGGAATAGGAAGGCTTCAGGGAGGGCCCCTATGAATGCTTCCACATCTGAACAAGAAGGTAGGCCCAGCCCAGATATGGCTGCAGATCTTTGCAAGTGGCCTGGAGTCTGCTCTGGTGTTTCTCTGGGATTAAAAGTCAGTGGTCTGGTTCAATGCCATGATCTTCAGCCTCAAGAGCCTGGGCTGGAGACCTGGATCAGCCTTTCCAGCAGTTCAGGGACTCACAAGCCTTGACATCTCATATCAGAGTGTGCTTTACCCATCTTTGGCCTGAGCTTTCAAGAAGAAAGCGGTTCAGACAGGGAGCATGGGGTTTGGTTTTGCATTGCACTGCCAGCCTGTTGTCATATGGAACCTCTAAAACCTTCAATAAGCATCCCTAAAACCTTCCTTCCCACCCCAAGCTTTTTGCTGTTACTAGCATGTTAATGAGTATCTACAGACTCCTGCAGCAGAGCTTGCAGGGTTGAGTAGCTGCAAAGGGTGTTTAATAAAAGGACTAAACTTCGTAGTGGCCTTTCCTGTGTCTTGAAGGGAGATTTGGTCTTTGGATGTTAAGTGCTGGGCTGATGAGCATGGAAAACACAAATTGGCTCTCTGTGTCCCTCTGGCAGCAAGCAGGCAGGCACTTTTCTCCTGCCCTGGGACACTGGGGGCAAATTCCCTGCAGTTTCCTGTTGTCCTTACTAAGGAGGCATTTTTTGCAGCAGTGCTGGGTGCCTCCAGGTGCTGCCCACCGCAGGGGCAGTGCCGGTGGCTCCGCACTGGGAATCAGGCCAGGGAGAGGGGTCCCAGCAGGGGCAGGGGGAGCGGGGCAGGGGCAGGGGCAGGGGAGGAGGAGCAGTGGTGCTTGCTGACGCTCAAACACAGGTCTTCCAATGGAGGGGGAAGCCTCTTGGCCCCCACAAGTCAAAATGCACAGAGTCACAATTAGTCATCATCGTCATCATCATCATCGTCGTCGTCGTCATCGTCATCATCATCGTCGTCATCGTCGTCATCATCGTCGTCGTCGTCATCATCATCATCATCTTCAGTATTTTATCTTCCCAGAAAGCACATCCTCTATCCAGTCCTCCAGCTCCTCAGCTGTGGGCAGGTCATCATCATCTGTGATCTCCATCCAGACACTGTCAGCCTGCAAGGACAGATGGTGGGGGATTAGCCGCCCTCAGAGACTCAGGGAGTGGGTTCTCTGCTGTGCTGGGGGTGAAGGTTGGAACACAGGTGGGGTGCAGGGATGGTGCTGGGGTTGTTTAGCCTGGAGAAGAGGAGGCTCAGGGGAGACCTTCTTGCTGTCTACAACTACCTGAAGGGAGGTTGTAGCCAGGTGGGGGTTGGTCTCTTCTCCCAAGCAGGCAACCAGCCCCAGAACTAGAGGACACAGTCTCAAGCTGTGCCAGGGGAGGTTTAGGCTGGAGGTGAAGAGAAAGTTCTTCCCAGAGAGAGTTGTTAGCCATTGGAATGTGCTGCCCAGGGGGGTGGTGGAGTCACCATCCCTGGAGGTGTTCAAGAGGGGATTGGACGTGGCACTTGGTGCCATGGTTTAGTAGTCATGAGGTGTTGGGTGACAGGTTGGCCTTGATGATCTTTGAGGTCTTTTCCAACCTTACTGATTCTATGATTAGCTCCCTCTCTGCCACAGCTTGTGGGCAGGCTTGGCCACCATGTCTCTCCCCACATGTTGGGATTACCACTTTGCCCTGAAGTGCTGTTGCATCAGATTAGGGGCCATGGGACTGCTCAGTGGGTTCAGATGAGAGTGTGGGACTGCTTGTCACAGGTTAGATATGTGCCCTCTCCCTGTTCCAGTCTTGCACTGCCTCCAACTGTGAGCAAGTGCTCTGTCTCTCTGATGCACCATCCTTACCCTGTCTGGCCAGTTCTCTAGGCTCCAAGTCTATATAAAGAGAGCATAAAGAGTCATATGTCAGCTCCTCCTGCATCACCTCATCTCACAGGACATCACAGTGTTTCCCTCTCTCCTTTCAGAGCCCCTCCAGAACCTCCTCCTTTGAGCCTTTACACTCTGCTGCCAGCACCCCTTCTCCCCAGCCCCTTTTACCATCACCTTTGCCACAGGATGTTGCTCTGGACTCTCCACATGCACTAGTTGTTCCACCTCTTGGAGGAGCTTTTCCTCAGATCATCTCAACCATGCTCCCACTGAAGAATGATGAAAAGTACTGATGCCCTGGACTACAGGTGTCCTCTGCACCTTCCATCCAGCCCTCTGTGTTAGTTCCATAATCTGCAGGGGGATGGAGGCACTCAGTGACAAGATGCTGTCTGGATTGCAGCTGTTGCCCAGGGACAAGAAGCATAGCTTGGGCTGGGTCTGAGGCCTGGAAATGAAAGGTTCTCTCTCTGCTTTGTTATAGGTTCCTTGGGTAAATGCCTGGGCAAGGCCCTTTGCCTTGACTATCTCCCCTCCATGAAACAGGATGAGGCTCCTCTTTTGCAGAGGGGCTGTGAGGTTACCTTGCTTGACATTGGATGCTGCAGAAGAAAGTGCTTTCCATACATCAGAAGGCTACTACCAGCTTTTGCAAATGCATCCAACTTCTTTTTTCTCTTGGTGGTACATAGTTCTCTCTGGTTTATGGCTTGCTGAAAAGCCAGACCAACTTTTGCTCAAGGAAGGCTGCTTTTCCCTTAACCTATTTTCCTCCCAAACCACCAGACCTGTAAGGAACCAGAGCCACAGAGAGGCAGGCAGCTCTTGCTTCATGCAAATGATCTTATCATAGAATCATGGGGTTGGAAGGGACCTTTAAAGGTCATCGAGTCCAATATCCCCCTGCAGTAAGCAGAGACATACCCAGCTAGATCAGGTTGCTCAGAGCCTCATCAAGCCTGACCTTGAATGTCTCCAGGGATGGGGCCTCCAACACAGAATCACAGAATTAAACCAGGTTGGAAGAGACCTTTGAGATCATCAACCTATCACCCAACACCATCTAATCAACTAAACCATGGCACCAAGTGCTTCAACCAGTCTTATTTTAAACACCTCCAGGGATGGTGACTCCACCACCTCCCTGGGCAGCACATCCCAATGGCCAATCTCTCTTTCTGTGAAGAATTTCTTCCTAACATCCAGCCTAAACTGCAAAATTGCTTTAGAATCATAGAGTTGTTGGGGTTGGAGGGGACCTCAAGGATCATCCAGTTCCAACCTCCCACACTAGATCAGGTTGCTCAGAGCCACATCCAGCCTGGCCTTAAAAACTCCCAGGGATGAGGCTTCCACCACCTCCCTGGGCAACCTGTTCCAGTGTCTCAGCACCCTCATGGGGAAGAATTTCATCCTAACATCCAGTCTGAATCTACCCATTTCTATTTTTTCCCCATTCTCCCCAGTCCTATAATTACCTGACACCCTAAAAGTCCCTCACTCCCCCCATTTCCCCCCTTTTTCCCCTCAAATCCCAGAGCACCTGGGCTCTGTTGGAGTCTCCTCCCACCCCAGGTGTAGCCACTTGGCCCTCCCCACCCACTCCCCTATTTAATCCCCACCGGGAAAGGCAGCAGCCCTAAGCTGAGCCCATCTGGGCTGAGGATCCTCCTCTCCTCACTGGTGAGTGCCCCTGGTGCACACTGGGTGATGGTGGTGGTGACAACAAAGGCCGGGGGGCCTGGTGGCCCCCCGGTTGTTAGGGCAATGATTGATGACTACTCCAACATTATCCACGGGTGCAGGCTTGGCCTCCTGGCTGGGGCTGAGCTCCTCTGGGTGGTGTCTTAGCTGGTGAGGGTCTTGCTCCTGGCTCTGGGATGGGTGCAGGAATGGTGGTGGTGGAGCAGGTTGTGTTATGGTGACATTAAACCAAAATATTCCTAGGGCCCAATTCTCTGAGTTCACAGGGTCATAGGATGTTATGGGTTGGAAGGGACCTCTGAAGATCATCCAGTCCAACCCTCCTGCCAGAGCAGGACCGCAGAATCTAGCACAGGTTGCACAGGAACACATCCAGATGGCAACTTGGGCAACCTGTTTCAGTGTTTCACCACCCTCACAGAGAAGAACTTCTTCCTAATATCCAATCTGAATCTACCCTTCTCTAGTTTCAAACCATTGCCCCTTGTCCTAGTGCTACAAGCCCCAGTAAATAGTCCCTCCTCCTCTCTCTTGTAGGCCCCCTTCAGGTGCTGGAAGGCTGCTATAAGGTCTCCCCAAGAGCCTTCTCTTCTCTAGGCTGAACAACCTGAACTCTCTCAGCCTTACTTCCTAGGAGAGGTGCCTGTCCTCATCTCAGGACTGTTTGTGCAGCAGCAAATGACACCTTAGAATAATGGGAAGAGGAAGAGCTGGCCCATTGCACCTGGAGAAGATGCTGTGCAGATGCAGCAGCAATATTTTGCAGAGTGTCCTGGCCCTACCCCCAGGCCACTACAATGTGCCAGGCTGGGGGCTGCTGGGAGCTCTGGTGTTGGCAGGTTTATAGAGAGGTGATGGGGTCACAGGGGTTATGTCCACCCAAGCCAACAGCAGTGTTTATTTCCACTCTGCTGTGTAAGCCTCACTTTCTGCCTGTGTAACCTGGCTGACTGCAGTGGTGCAACGCTGAAATAATGACATGAGCTCAGTGTTTCTTTTGGGTATCCCCTGCCAACCTAGAGCTTTCTTTAATCTCTCTCTTGAGGAACAGAAATCAGACTTCAGAGGGATGAAATAAAAGCTGCAAGTGCTATCATCAATAACATGAAACATTTGCTTTATCAAAGCTAGATGATGCATGAGTTGTAACAGGTGGCTATGGATAGAATAGAATCAACCAGCTTGGAAGAGACCTTAGAGATCATCTTGTCCAACCCATCAAGTCTCCTCCTGAGCACCTCCAGTGATGGTGACTCCACCACCGCCCTGGGCAGCACATTCCAATGGCAAATTACTCCTCCTGGGAAGAATTTCTTACTAAATTCCAGCCTAAACCTCCCCTGGCACAGCTTGAGACTGTGTCCTCTTGTTCTGGTGCAGGTTGCCTGGGAGAAGAGACCAACCCCCACCTGGCTACAACCTCCCTGCAGTTAGTTGTAGAGAGCAAGAAGGTCTCCCCTGAGCCTCCTCTTCTGCAGGCTAAGCAACCCCAGCTCCCTCAGCCTCTCCTCACAGGGCTGTGCTCCAAACCCCTCCCCAGCTTTGTTGCCCTTCTCTGGACACCTTCCAGCAGCTCAACATCTTTCCTAAACTGAGGGGCCCAGAACTGGACACAGGACTCAAGGTGTGGCCTAACCAGTGCTGTATACAAGGGCACAATGACTTCCCTGCTCCTGCTGGCCACACTGTTCCTGATGCAGGCCAGGATGCCATTGGCCCTCTTGGCTGCCTGGGCACACTGCTGGCTCATGTTCAGCCTACAATCAACCAGCACCCCCAGGTTCCTCTCTGCCTGGCTGCTCTCCAGCCACTCTGACCCCAGCCTGTAGCACTGCCTGGGGTTGCTGTGGCCAATGTGCAGAACCTGGCACTTGGATGTGTTCAATCTCCTGCCCTTGGACTCTGCCCATCTGTCCAGCCTGGCAAGGTCCCTCTGCAGAGCTCTCCTATCCTCTAACAGATCAACTCCTGCCCCCAGCTTGGTGTCATCTGCAAACTTACTGATGATGGACTCAATGCCCTCATCCAGATCACCAATAAAGATATTAAAGAGCATGGAGCCCAGCACTGATCCTGCCTAGGCACATGTTCCTACCTAATTCTGCTTTCTGTGTGATTCTCTTGCCTCTGACAAGCCTGCTTCCATGAGTTTCCATTGACAGCCAATTAATGTTCTTTTGACATGACTTAAACATGGTCCACAGTAGTCAATGTAATGAAGAGAGACACTGCAGGCTAGTAAATAAGGGCAAAAGACTTGGAGACTTGGGCTCTGTTTCTGGTTTGTCTGCTCATTTTGCTCATGGAAATGAGGTGACACATTATCTGAGGGCCTGGATGAGCCTTCTTTGCCCCCTCAGCACCCCTCTGTTGCCAGTATATGTCATACTCTCATTAAGGCTATGTATTTATTTGGGTTTTTTTTTCCCAAGCTGTGCAGTTTTTTTCCAGTCATCTGCTGGAGACCCTCTTCCCCTCCTACACTCAAGCTGTGCCCCTCTGCTTGTGCTGGGAAAACATCCTCCTCTTTCTAGTCTTCTTCCCCTTTAGACACATCTCTCCTTTCTTCCCCACTACACATTTTTCCTTCACAAACCCACCCAGGCTCAGTCAGTGAAGGGCATGAGCATAGGTGCATTCTGTGGGTCAAGGTGGAAATGTAAGACCTTGAAACCAAAACTGGGCCAAGCCCTGAACCTCAGACTGCAGGGCTTGGTCCTGCCCTCAGCAGGTGTGGTTTGTGTGCGACTCAGCAGCAGTAGCATGCTCAGACCGAAGCCCTGAAACCTGATGTCAGAGGCTCCCTGCTACACGTAGGAATGCTGAAGTCTTTGCACTTTTTTTTCCTGAGGGGGGGAAAAAAAAAAATCTGGTCTACCCACACCTAGCAGCAGAAGTCTCACTGGTCCCAGCATATCCCATCCCTTCCAGCACCCTCGTCCTGGGATGGCTGCAGTTTCTGGGCAGGCGCTACTCACGTCTGTGACGTTCACCACCCCGATCTGTGGTCTGAACAGGTCTATCTTGAAGGTCTTCTCCCAGTAAGTGATCAGCTGGAGGAGTGAGAAACAAAGCTCAGAGAAGGGTGTCTGCAGTCTCCCATTGCATTAATTCAGCCAGCTGGGCTGCACAGTGGGCACCCTGCATCGATAAATGCACTGGAGAGAAGAAATGCAGAAGGCGAGCTTGGGCTGCCACACGTGGCAAAGGGAAGTGCCAGCTCTGGGGAGGTTCCCAAGACACCACCTTCATGGGGGGCAGACCCAAAGCAGCAGCCCACAGGGATCACTCAGGGTTCAATTTCCCATCCTCCCCTGTCCCACATTCCCTGGGGCAATCTGTGCACGCACGCACAGCCCCGTCGGTGAAGCAAACCGAGAGAGCGAGGAGCCCCTGCCACTCACCAGAGGGAAGTCATCAGGGTCAATCCAGACAATGCTCAGGTCAGGATTATCCGTGTTGTCCCTGGCAACCTGCTTCAGAATTTCCAGGAACTCAAAGCCATCTGAAATGATACATGAACTGCTGCAGCCCTCTCCTGCAAGCACGCAGGCACTCGCTGGGACTTTTCAGCTGTCCCCTCTCCCCCATGAGCCCGGGAGTTGTTTATAGTTCTCATTAAAATGCTGTCTCCCAGCTCGTTCTTCTGATAATAAGGCTTTTAATTTCCAGCATCCTTCCTGGGCACCGAAATTAGTTACACATGAATTAAGTCTGGTAATCCTTTCCCCCCGCAGTGGAACAATGTCACTGTTTCCTTCTGGCGCGGGAGGAACTGAGCCCCCGAGAGGCCAAAGCTTTTGGGCACGCTGATGGGACTGAGAAGAATCCGTGCTGCAGCCCTTCAGGAGCTGATGCCCCGGTGTTTCCCACAAGCCCCTCTCACACCCAACTCTCTGCACTGCCTCACAGCCACAGAGCAAGATGGATGCAGCATTAGGGAGCAAATCACGTGTCCAGAGAAGGGCAGTGAGGATGGGGAGGGGTCTGGAGCACAGCCCTGTGAGGAGAGGCTGAGGGAGCTGGGGTTGCTTAGCCTGGAGAGGAGGAGGCTCAGGGGAGACCTCATTGCTGTCTACAACTACCTGAAGGGAGGTTGTAGCCAGGAGGGGGTTGGTCTCTTCTCCCAGGCAACCAGCACCAGAACAAGAGGACACAGTCTCAAGCTGTGCCAGGGGAGGTTTAGGCTGGAGGTGAGGAGAAAGTTCTTCACAGAAAGAGGAATTGGCTATTGGAATGTGCTGCCCGGGGAGGAGGTGGAGTCACTGTCCCTGGAGGTGTTCAGAAAGGGACTGGACATGGCACTCGAAGCCATGGTTTAGTTATTGCTGAGGTGTTGGGTGACAGGTTGGACTTGATGACCTCTGAGGTCTTTTCCAACCTTACTGATTCTATGATTAGATGAAATCCTGGTGCTGGGATGGAGGGGATTATATTTTCCCCCTCAGTTGCCCATCTTTTTGTATAGATTCACAGAATACTTCAGGTTGGAAGGGACCTTTAAAGGTCATCTAGTCCAGTCTCCCCCTGCAGTAATCAGAGACATACCCAGCTAGATCAGGTTGCTCAGAGAGCTATCAATCTTGACCTTGACTGTCTCCAGGGATGGGGCCTCCACCCCCTCCCTGGACAACCTGTTCTAGTGTTCCACCACCTCATAGTACAGAATTTCTTCCTCATATCCAATCAAAATCCACCCTGGTCTAGTTTAAAACCGTTTCCCCTTAGTGCTACATGCCCTTTTAAATAGTCCCTACCCATGTTTCTTGTACTGGAAGGCCACTTTAAGGTCTCCCCAGAGCCTTTTCTTCTCCAGGATGAACAACTTTAACTCTTTCAGCCTGTCTTCACAGGAGAGGTAATCCATCCCTCTGATCATTTCTGTGGCACTCCTCTGGACCTTCTCCAGCAGCTCCAGAATATGAATTCCAGTTAGCATATCTGCTGGCATGAAGACCCAGAAACATCCCAGCTCTCCATCCTGGTAAGCTGGAGCTTCACCATGCAAACAAAGCACATAAAAGTACCCTTTCTGGAGTGACACAGAGAGAGTCACACGAGGAGGAAAACAGCCTCCTACCTGGGTCATCTTCTTCAGCAAAGGCCACGATGTGGATTCCCTCCATGTCATCCTCCTGGAAACAACAAAACCATTACTGATGGGCCAGAGGAGTGCAAAGGGAGGCTTGACTGGAGCCTGGCTGATACACCAGACGTGGAAGCTGGCATGAGGCCGAGTCATGGAGGCATTAGGTGCTGAAGCAAGCAGTTTGGGTAGCGCTGCTGAAACCCTTCATCTGAAAATGAGGTGGACATCGCGTTGACAAAGCTTCTGATGGTGCAGAGAAAAACCTTGCCTGCAGAGAAGGTCAAGAGCTCTGTGGCATGGGCTCACCTTCCATAAACAAGGTCACCTACCCTCATATCTACCACCCTGAACTGCCCCCTGTGGCAGTTTCAGGCTATGCCTTTGAATGTTAGCTGCAGATTTTGAGCAGAGCAAGTGGAGAAGTATAAACAATTCACAGCTGGCTGTAAAAAGGGAAACAGAAGATTGTCCTAAATTAATTTCATTGGCCAGATGTGTGAGATGTACCCCTGGCCATCTCACAATCTGCCTGGCTGGAGAGAATCTTATCTACTGACCTTGCAGATAAGCACACTAAAGATGGTCTGAGCTAACAGGACTCCTGAAGTCTTTGCTCTTTTCTCCTAACTATAGAGGAAAGGAGGAGGGGGGAGGAGAGCAGAGCAGTTTCCCCATTCCTCCTGGGATGCCAGGAGGGGTTCAGGGGGGTTTCCATGCTGTTTTCTGATTGCAAATCCTGTATATTTGTACATATTCACTGCATTCCATTGTAGAGTGCAGTTATTGCCTGTAAATACAGCTTCCATCTGCTCCAGACTGAGTGAGCTGTGCTGCTGCTTAATGCAGTGGGAAACTTCTAAACCACTACACCCCCAGACGTGCTCTTTTGGGGTCAACAGAGGAGGCTTCCTCATGACATGGGAGGCAAGGTGGTTCACTTGGGCCCCTTTTGGGAGGTGAAGGGTCTATGGCTCTAGACCCTTAGGCAAGGGTCTCTGTGAGCAGTGAGGAGAGCTGCGTAGGAGGCTCATTTCGGGGCCCCAAAGAGTGGAGGACAGAAACGGCGACCTGGTGGACTGCTTCTCTCCACGAGTAATGGGTAATGATATTGGCAAAGGCCAATGGATCTGCTGGCCAGTTCATCATCCTCCTGCTATGAATGTCATCTCTGAATTATCCCACAGACCAGCTTCGCCTCCCTTGCTCACGACCAGTCCCTGCTTTCCATTTCAATTGGTTTTAATGCGGAGGGGGAAAAAAAAAATCCCATCTAAATGCTAATTTCTTTTCCCTTCTGAGCCCAGAGGTGACAAAGCCACCATCAGAAACTGAGAAGGGGGGGACAAAAAAGGCCTGAAAGATTAAGTGGAAAACATTATCTTTAAAAACAATAGAGGATGCTGGATCTTTGCTGGTGTCTTCAGGGAATGCCTTTCCACCGGAGCATCTAGACAGACCACTTACAGCTGGCAAAATCTGGACTGTTGCTTTTCCTCCATGTCTGCCAGCAGCATTGTCAGACAGCACAGTAAATACATTAAAAAAAATAGATGTGTGTTGTATGACTATATATAGAATAGAATTAACCAGGTTGCAAGAGACCTTTGAGGTCATCGAGTCCAACCTATCACCTAACCCCATCTAGTCAACTAAACCATGGCACCAAGCACCCCATCCAGCCTCTTCCTAAACACCTCCAGGGATGGTAACTCCACCACCTCCCTGGGCAGCACATTCCAATGGCCAATCTCTGTGCAGAACTTCTTCCTAATGTTGGTCTCTTCTCCCAGGCAGCCAGCACCAGAACAAGAGGACACAGTCTCAGGCTGTGCCAGGGGAGGTTTAGGCTGGATGTTAGGAAGAAGTTCTATACAGAGAGAGTGATTGCCCATTGGAATGGGCTGCCCATGGAGGTGGTGGAGTCACCATCACTGGAGGTGTTCAGGAGGAGACTTGATGGGGTGCTTGGTGCCATGGGTTAGTTGTTTAGGTGGGTTGGATTGGTTGATGGTTTGGACACGATGATCTTGAAGGTCTTTTCCAAGCCTATTCTATTCTATTCTATTCTATTCTATTCTACTCTACTCTACTCTATTCTACTCTATTCTATTCTAACATCCAGCCTAAGTTATATAATACAGCTCTATTCTGACCTCCAAAGAAACAAACAAAACTGGAGTAACTCCAGTGGGCGAAGGCATTGAGTGTGTTCTGAACTTGCAGCAAGATCGGAATCCAGCCCTTTGTCTCCCGTAGGTGCAAGTCACCTGCTCGTAGTAGGAGGCAAGCTGTGTGTTCCCAGGCTGTTGGCAAAATTACCATCCCACCACTGACAATTCACACTTTTCCTAAGGTTATTTCAGGATATGTTCAGTATGAAAGCTAAATCACCACATGTGAAAATTAGGTGCTGTAAGCCCTAGGAAAAATCTTCAAGGGGCCTGAGGCTGGTGAAGGGTCTAGAGAAAAAGTTGTAGGAGCGGCTGAGGGAACTGGGATTGTTTAATCTGGAGAAGAGGGGGCTGAGGGGAGACACTGTTAAATAATAGAATAGAATTAACCAGGTTGGAAAAGACCTTAGAGATCAAGTCCAACCTATGACCCAACACAATCTAATCAACTAAACCATGACACCAAGCACCCCATCCAGTCTCTTCTTAAACACCTCCAGGGATGGTGACTCCACCACCTCCCTGGGCAGCACATTCCAATGGCCAATCTCTCCTTCTATGAAGAACTTCTTCCTGACATCCAGCCTAAACCTCCCCTGACACAGCTTGAGGCTGTGTCCTCTTGTTCTGGTGCTGGTTGCTTGGGAGAAGAGGCTAACCCCCACCTGGCTACAACCTCCCTTCAGGGAGTTGTAGACAGCAAGAAGGTCTCCCCTGAGCTTCCTCTTCTCCAGGCTGAGCAACCCCAGCTCCCTCAGCCTCTCCTCACAGGGCTGTGCTCCAAACCCCTTCCCAGCTTTGTTGCCCTTCTCTGGACACCTTCCAGCAATCTAACATCTTGCTCTCTGCAACTCACTGAAAGGAGGTTGTAATGAGGGGGGGGGGGGGGGGGGGGGGTTTCTGACTTTTCTCCCAAGTAATTAACAACAAGATAAGAGGAAATGTCTTCAAGTTGTACCAGGGACGGTTTAGATACTAGGGAAAATTTCACTACTGAAAGAGTGGTGAAGCATCAGAATGTGCTGCCCAGGAGGCAGTGGAGTCACCATCCCTGGAGGTGTTCAAAAAACCTCTAGACATGGCACTCTGGGGCCAGGGTGGTGTTAGGCTGACAGTTGGACTTCATGACCTTGGGGGTCTTTTCTAATCTTAATCATTCTGTGACTTCAATGGATCTCTTCTCTACACAATGTGTACTTCAAAACAGGATGAGAAGCTCTCATGCCTAAGTGACTCACAACTCCTGGCTCAGTTTTGCTACCTCTTGCCTTTTTGCATTAAAGACTCACAAGTTTTGTTGCTGCTTTGGAGTCCTGCGGTGTCTCACGTTACGCAGCCACGCAAGGAGGCAACTCAGTGCTGCTATAAATGTACTGAGCCCTTCTGGAGGGATGACTGCATCATCCTCTGGGGCTGTAAAGCACCTGTTCAGCTTTGCTTTGCAGCATTCAGCTGGCACTCGAAGTTCCCTGGTGCGCTATTAACATCGTGCTTGCTCACAGCGAAGGGATAATTGGTTATACGCAATTTTCCTTTCATTTTTCCCCCTCTCCCTCTTCCCCCACCCTCACTTGCAGACCAGGAGAGTTCTCAGTGTGTGATCAGTGCCAAACCTCTGGTTAGTTCCTCGCAACTGCCGGCCTGCGGCTTGCTCACACTGTGAGGAGTACAATCAATGCAAGATTTGCTCTGTGCTCTGCACCATTAGCTGAACTGCTTGCTGGTGTTTGGAGCTGTACAAGTGCTCTGGTACACTTTCCATGAGTCATCTGTTGGCTACAATCTCACCTAGTGAGCAGGCCACTGAAATCACCCCCCCACCAGCACGGACACCCATGAGATGAGACAGAGCATCCTTGGGAAGGATGTTCTTAATAGCTATGTCATGGTTGCTGCAGGTGCCCAACATCCACCTGGCACACTTGGTCAGCTTTCCCCATTCTCTCTCTGGAGTAAACAGGGCCCAGCTCAGCTGTCCATTGCTGATGAGCAAAGAGTGATTGGCCTTTGGAATGTGCTGCCCAGGGAGGTGGTGGAGTCACCATCACTGGAGGTGTTTAAGAAGAAACTGGGTGAGGCACTTGGTGCCATGGTTCAGTTGATCAGATGGTGTTGGGTGATAGGTTGGACTCAATGATCTTGAAGGTCTTTTCCTACCTGGTCTGGTCTGGTTCGGTTCGGTTCTGTTCCATTCCATTCCATTCCATTCCATTCCATTCCATTCCATTCCATTCCATTCCACTCCACTCCACTCCACTCCACTCCACTCTCTTCTAACCCAGATACTAGGCATCACAGCAAGGCTTTCCCTTCCCAGAGAAGGGAAAGTGGCTTGGCAAGGAAGGAAAGGTAATGTTTTGCTCAGCCAGAGGCTTTAGCTCCTGAGCAGCAGTTTCTTGGTGGAAGCTAGTAGGGGGCTCAGGGTTTCCCACGCACACATGCTTACCCATGTCTCAAACATGTCTTCTGGGCGCAGCTTCCGCAAGGTGGCTCTGGAAGGAAGACAGAAACACTCTTTAGGGACATGTCCAGCACCTTCACACACAACACTGCCAGCATCATGGAAAAGGGCACTGTGGCACCTGTAGTTGGTGGCTGCAGTCAGCACAGCCAGGCACATTTTGAATGCAAGCACAGTAGGTCAATAAAAGTTTTTCTTTATGGTGGTAAAGCTCTGGCCTTGTGTGATGGGTTATGCCCATCCTGAAAGAAGGGGGGAATGGGAGGGTGGGAAGGGGTTGTGATAGCCTTGCTCTCCCTGGAGGGTGTTTTCCCCCTGGGGAACTGAGTTAGTCTGTTCCACTCCCCCTCCCTGTCCAGCAAGCCTATCTAAAGGAAGACACTGCAGCCATTGGCTCTCTTTT
This sequence comes from Colaptes auratus, assembly GCA_015227895.2. Classification (NCBI taxonomy): domain Eukaryota; kingdom Metazoa; phylum Chordata; class Aves; order Piciformes; family Picidae; genus Colaptes; species Colaptes auratus. Next base: position 12,362,009 of record CM037635.1, on the reverse strand, counting down.
ACTTCTGCCTCGCCAGGACGAAAGGACCAAGAGAGTCACTGCTGGCTTCCTGGTTCTCTGTCATGTGGTTGGGCCTGGTCTTTCTCCCTGCTGCCTCTTCAAAGGACTGTTAGTTTTGTATCACAGAGAGAGTTGTTAGCCATTGGAATGGGCTGCCCAGGGAGGTGGTGGAGTCACCGTCCCTGGAGGTGTTCAAGAGGGGACTGGATGTGGCACTTGGTGCCATGGTTTAGTAGCCATGAGGTGTTGGGTGACAGGTTGGACTTGATGATCATTGAGGTCTTTTCCAACCTTGTTGATTCTATGATTCTGTCTTCTCCCTATCCATCCTTGTTCCTTACCCTTGTGAGCCCTTCCTGTTATTGATATATCTATATCTATGTCATCTATATCTACATCTATATCTTGTTTAAAGTACATTTTTTGCTCTCTACTTCCCAGCTGACTCCAAAGCATTTATTGGTAGATTTACCTTCTCCCTTTTCTCCTTATCCCCCTTTCTTTCCTTTTTTTTTTATTCCCTTAGAAGAGAGGGGGGAAAGCAGGGGAGGAATTCTCAGTCTTGCACCCCCCCCATCTGAGCTCTTAAATCCCAGTTAAGGCTCAAACCACCACACCTTGCCCACACTGGAGTCACTGCAGCCATGATTTGTGCTTGGGAAGATGAGTTGCCTCTCTGTGCTAGGACATGCTGGTGAATTAGTCCCACACATGGCAGGTTGTTCTGTCTGTGCCCAGAGCAGAGGGTGACCCATTCACTCTGCCTTGCAACCCCTGGGGCATTCCTAATGGACTTTGTTCCCCTTTTCTCCTGGTTTTACCCCAGCATAATTTCACCATAAAAATCCTTCCAAACTCTGCTGAAGCAAAGAAGACAGGATAAACTTTGGGAAGAAAATTAGATCCTAATAACCACTGGCAAGAAAATGTAAACCTTAAGACTGACTGTTCTGGGTTACACCCACCCTGGGGCAGGGGAGGATTGCTTCCCCCAGAAGACAAAAGAAACCTGATCCAGGTGGACTTGGCTTCTCCCTCCCAGGAGGAGGGGTCCCCCAGGTCTAAGTTGTTCTGTTCCACTCCCCCTTCCTGGCCAGGCAAGACTATAAAGGGGAGGGCATGGCAGTTATCTTTCTCTTTGCTCCTGCTTCATCTATTTGAAAGGACCAACAGCTGCTGCTGGCCTCCTGGTTCTGCCATGTGGTCAGGTCTGATCTTCTCCCTGCTGCATCCAGGCTTCTCTAAAGGACTGAAATCCACACATACCAAGGGAGATACAAGGCCATCCACATTTGGTTTTGTGTATTTCCCTATTCATCCTTATTCCTTACCCTTGTAAACCCTCCCTGGTACTGCTATATATATTTTGTCACTAAGAAATTTATCTCTCCTACTACCAAACTGACTCCAGATTATTTTTTGGTAGTTTTACCTCCAGTCTCTTTGGGGACAGGGGGAGGATTTCTTGGTTTCTTGCTACCATCTGAACTTTTAAACTCCAGTGTAAGAACTGGAGAACTCAAAGAACTACACTGAGCAAAGCCAAATTTTTTGAGAAGTAATTAAAAGGGGGGGAAAAAAGTAAATATTTTCAGAGACATTCATAGCAGGAACCTGTCAGAGGTCCTGGCAGGCTGAGAGGTGATTTGGGGCACCCAAGGAACACAGGGCTATAGCAGACAAGCACAAGGAATCCTTTGCTCTGCTGCTTGCTGTGGCATCAGGTGTTTAGGGATGCTCTGCTAGCAGAGCAGATCTCCTTGGCTGACCATCCCCTGAAGCTATTGCAAAGAGAAGAATCACTTGATGAGGTCCTAGAACAGATTGGCAAAGGGATAGCATGTTGGAAGAACCAGGTGGCCTCAATGTGGTGTGTAACCTCTTCTCCCAGGCAACCAGCACCAGAACAAGAGGACCCAGTCTCAAGCTGCATCAGGGGAAGTTTAGGCTGGAGGTGAGGAGAAATTTCTTCACAGAAAGAGTAATTGACCATTGGAATGTGCTGCCCAGGGAGGTGGTGGAGTCACCATCACTGGAGGTGTTTAGGAAGAGACTGGATGGGGTGCTTGGTGCCATGGTTTAGTTGACTAGATGGTGTTGGGTCATAGGTTGGACTCGATGATCTTGAAGGTCTCTTCCAACCTGGTTAATTCTATTCAAAGAAGAGTGGAAGCAAAGGGAATTTTTCAGAGGTCCCTACAGGACCTGAGGAGCCACAGATCCTGAAGGGTGACGTCTTTTTGGGTATGATGATACCAGAGAAAGTTGGATCTGTTTAGCCTGGACAAGAGGAGAATGAGGGGGGACCCCATCAGTGCTTATCAATATCTAAAGATTGAGTGTCAGGAGGATGGAGCCAGACTCTTCTCAGTGCTGTCCAGTGACAGGACAAGGGGGCAATGGACACAAACTGGAACAGAGGAGGTTCCATGTAAAAGGAAGGGAAACATTCTTCACTTGGAGGGTGGCAGAGCACTGGGCCAGGCTACCCAGAAAGGTTGTGGAGTCACTGCCTGTGGAGGAATCCCAAAACCACATGGACACATTCCTGTGTGATTTACTGTAGCTGATCCTGCTGTAGCAGGAGGGTTGGACTAGAGGGTCTACAGAGGTCACCTCCAACCCCTACCATTCCATGATTCTGTGAAAAGCAGAGTTAACAGGCATCTGAAGGAATATTACGCAGCAGCACAAGAGACACGTGGCATTCGAGAGGAAAGTCCTGACCTTGGATCTGCTGCAGTTCCCAGAACAAGTCAGTGAGTGTGTGGAGGTATGCTGGTCAGTGCAATAGGCTACCTTGGGAGGGCCATTGGACAAGGGCCCTTACTAAAGCCCCCTAGAGAAACAAGAGCTGCAGTTAGATCAGAGGAGGGGTCCTCCTGTGGAGTAATGACATTGGAAGACGAACAATCGCTTTGCACGACAGAGGGGACTAGCCAATTGAAATTCATAGCATATGCTTTGGCATCATCAGGTGCATAACATATTCCCACATAATCTAAAAGAGATGGGAATGCAGCAGTGTTTGCTTATCATATCCAGTTCTTTGGCATCCAACAAAGGCCTGACTATGAGGAGATATAGAGGGACCTCCTGAGACTTGAGTGTCTGCTAACAAGTGATAGAATGAAAAGACATGGCCTCAAGCTGGTTGATGGGAGGCTGAACATGAGCCTGCAGTGTGCCCAGGCAGCCAAGAGGGCCAATGGCATCCTGGCTTGCATCAGGAACAGTGTGGCCAGCAGAAGCAGGGAGGTCATTCTGCCCCTGTACACTGCACTGGTTAGGCCACACCTGGAGTCCTGTGTTCAGTTCTGGGCCCCTCAGTTTAGGAAGGAGGTTGTCTTGCTAGAGCGTGTCCAGAGAAGGGCAACAAAGCTGGGGAGGGGTTTGGAACACAAGCCCTATGAGGAGAGGCTGAGGGAGCTGGGGTTGCTTAGCTTGGAGAAGAGGAGACTGAGGGGTGACCTTATTGCTCTCTACAACTACCTGAAGGGAGATTGTAGCCAGGCAGAGGTTGGTCTCTTCTCCCAGGCAACCAGCACCAGAACAAGAGGACACAGTCTCAGGCTGCGCCAGGGGAGGTTTAGACTGGATGTTAGGAGGAAGTTCTATACAGAGAGAGTGATTGCCCACTGGAATGGTCTGCCCAGGGAGGTGGTGGAGTCACCATCATTGGAGGTATTCAGGAGGAGACTTCATGGGGTGCTTGGTGCCATGGTCTAGTTGTTTAGGTGGATTGATTGGTTGATAGGTTGGACACGATGATCCTGAAGGTCTCTTCCAACCTGGATTTATTGTATTGTATTGTATTGTATTGTAAGTTGCACCAGGGGAGATTTATATTGAGTATTAGAAGAAACTTCTTCACTGAAAGGGTTCTCAAGCACTGGAACTGGCTCCCCATGGAGGTGGTTGAATCCCCATCCCTAGAGGTGTTTCAAAGACACAGAGATATGGTGCTGAGGGACATGGTTTAGTATTAGACTTGGTAGAGTTAGATAATGGTTGGACTCGATGGTCTTAGAGGTCTTACCAACAAAAATGATTCTATGATTCTATGATAGATAGACATAGGAAGGAAAGCCATGGTCTAGTCATGAGGTCTGTGGTGACAGGTTGGACTCAATGATCTTTGAGGTCTCTTTCAACCTTGGTGATACTGTGATACTGTGATCTTAGAGGTTGTTTCCAATCAAAACAATCTATGATTCTATGATTTTTCCTCTCAACAGCAGAGCTAGTAGGCTCACAGCAAAACTATTAGGTTGCAGGTACAGAATGAACAAAGAGGAATGCCCTTTTGATGCCATAGAATGATAGAATCAACAAGGTTGGAAAAGACCTCAGAGATCATCAAGTCCGACCTGTCACCCAACACCTCATGACAACTGAACCATGGCTTCAAGTGCCACATCCAATCCCCTCTTGAACACCTCCAGGGATGGTGACTCCACCACCTCCCTGGGCAGCACATTCCAATGGCCAATTACTCTTTCTGGGAAGAACTTTCTCCTCACCTCCAGCCTAAACTTCCCCTGGCACAGCTTGAGACTGTGTCCTCTTGTTCTGGTGCTGGTTGCCAGGGAGAAGAGACCAACCCCCACCTGGCTACAACCTCCCTTCAGGTACTTGTAGAGAGCAATAAGGTCTCCCCTGAGCCTCCTCTTCTCCAGGCTAAGCAACCCCAGCTCCCTCAGCCTTAGGGCTTGTGCTCAAGGTCTCTCCCCCCAGCCTTGTTGCCCTTCTCTGGATGCATTCAATGATGCCATGAATAAATCAGCTGCCAAATTAATTCCTGTCAGATACTTTCAGCATCAAAATGGGATTTAATAAACTACTGCAGGCATGGAAGAAATAACCACTGAGCACAAGATCAAGGAGATGAGTTTTGAGCCAGTGAGTCTCCTCATTGCTGATTGTCAGGAACTGGAGGTGGTATCAGGTAAATGTGTGCTATGTAGTCATGCATGCTTGTACCTGGTTTCCAGGATGCTTTCCTGAGCCATTCTCTAGGGGCAGCTCTTGGAGAAAGAAAACTCAGTGGGAAGGATTTGATCACACTCACTCATACTGATTGCTGTGGAGTGACTCAGGATTTACTCTGATTGCTTCCCTGCGCTGTAGGGAGCAAGGTAAGTGGGGTTTAGGTGAGTAAGAGCGAGCAGAATTCAGCCCCCACATTGTTACACCACAATTACACAGCAAGGGGGTGAGGGGTGAGGAATGGGTGTCCAACTCCAGTGTTTTGCACTCGAAACAGTCATGAACCTAGAGGTCTTTTGCTGCAGGCAGAGGAACTACCAAGTAATTTGTATTAGTGCAACTGAGAGCAAAATCTGAGCTGAGCCCTTGAAGTCAGGGCACCTGGCCACAGTCCCCAGGTGGACACCCATCTGTTGTGCAGCCTTGGCCAGGTCACCCCACCGTGCTGAACAGTGGCTTCCTGACCTGCTCAGCAGAAAATGAACTTCACCACCACCCCCCACAGCTGCCCAGGGAAGCATCAGACAGGAGGCTGTGCACCTGGGCTTTCTCTGGGCACCTGCTTCAGCTCCCACACTGAAGCTACCATGAGAGCTCAGCAAATGACTAGGGATGGTCTTCAGAGGTTCCTTCCAACCCCTAACATTCTGTGAGATCCCAAGTTCTGTGCAGGGCTGGAGGGAGAGGTGGTGAAGCCAATGTGTGCACAACTGCAGGGAGCAGGAGATTTCTCTAGTGATGTGACAAGGCTCCTTCTTGGGGACAGAGAGGTGGCAGCAGGGCTTTGCACCTCAGTGGAGGAATAGCTGACACTTGCCAGCTGGGATGAAATGAGAAAACCTGCTGTGTGAGGAGGAGAACCCAAGTGGTTTTCTACATCTGCCTGAAGAGGACCAGATTCTCCCAAGCTGTCTACAAGGATCCAGCACCTGGCAGCTGATGAGGTTTCTTCAGTTTTCTCTACAGGCCTGATCATCTTTGTGCCTGACTAATTCCACTTCCAGCCTTTTGGTTTAGGTCCTTTACTGGTGATACAGCAGGAGGAAGCACTTCTGCTCTGAGAGGCTAAGCATTAGCTGCTGGGAATAGTTTCATAGTTTCATAGTTTCAGTTAGGGTTGGAAGGGACCACAAGGATCAGCTAGTTCCAACCCCCCTGCCATGGGCAGGGATACTCTACACTAGATCAGGCTGGCCACAGCCTCATCCAGCCTGGGCTTAAACACCTCAAGGGACGGGGCCTCAACCACCTCCCTGGACAACCCATTCCAGGGCTTCACCACCCTCACGGTGAAGAACTTCCTCCTCACCTCCAGCCTGAATCTCCCCACCTCCAGCTTCATCCCATTCCCCCTAGTCCTCTCACTACCTGATAGCCTGAAAAGTCCCTCCCCAGCCTTCTTGTAGGCCCCCTTCAGATACTGGAAGGCCACAATGAGGTCCATACCAGAGTTTTTCCCCTGCCATGGCAGGACCTTGGCAGGTTTGGATTTCAGGCATCTGATTTCATGAGACTCCTTTTGATTCCTTTCTGAGCCTTGAAACTTGCAAAAGACATGGTCCACCCCCTTGTTCCTACCAAGCACCATATACCACTGTGAAATATGTAAGACCTGGGAGGGGGGGTTCCACTGCAATTCAGAGCTGGTGGAGAGCTTGCCTTATTAGGCCAGCATTTAGCTGACTCTGTTTAATCAGCCTCCTGATGCTTGACAGAAAGAGCTTGGGGAAAAAAAGATGAGAAGAACAGAGGTCAGGAAAGTCCAGGAGGTCTGCAAGGTGACCTGCTAGTACATGGGAGACAGAGGACTCCTTCATAGCTTAGAAAAGGCAGAGAATTGTCTCTGGGAACAAAGATGATGGGGGGACTGGAGCATCTCTCTTATGAAGAGAGGCTGAGAGACCTGGAGCTGTTTAGTCTGGATAAGAGAAGACTGAGAGGGGATCTTATCAACACTTATCAATATCTAAAGGGTGGAGGTAAGGATGAAGCCAGGCCCTTTTCAGTTGTGCCCAGTGACAGAGCAAAGGGCAATGGGTACAAACCAGAACACAGGAGGTTTCATCTGAACTTAATGAGAAACTTCTTGCCTGTGAAGGTGCTGGAGTACAGGACCAGGCTGCCCAGAGAGGTTGTGGAGTCTCCTCCTCTGGAGACTTTTAAAACCCACCTGGATGCATTCCTGTGCAACCTGCTCTAGATGAACCTGCTTAGAAGGGGCTTCTCTTGAACTCTTTTCTGATCCCCTGAATGCCTGCTGGGAACCAGAGCTGCAGGAGCAGCAGATAGCCTCTCTAACTATCCTGCACTGTACTTTCAAGGGTGTAAAAATAAAGCATCTGTAAGGTAATTGGTCACTTCTACCTAACACTGTGATTTTATATGGAGTCAGACTTTCCAGTCACTTCCAGACTCCTGGTAGATGAATCTCTGAACAACTGTGCAATAAAGCTGATGGCAAAAAGCATGGAGCATCCACAGCTCCTGCTGGGTTCATCAAACACTGTAGGTGCTCAGCAGGACACGAGAGACCCAACAGCAGCCATAACAACAGTGGCTTCCTCTCTGTGCCTGCAACCAGCAGGAGCCTCTTAGCACATCGTGGTTCCTTGGAGCCTGGTTTGTGTTTGGACCCTGCCTAGAGGCATATCTGACATCAGGAGAGAGGTATGCTCATTAGTGAAGCTGTTTAGGGGAAGAAGAAGACTAGGGGGAATTTGGATTTGGCTTGAGAGGCCTTGGAGCAGATCATCTTCTGTGTAGATCTAAGCTAAAAGCATGGGCAAGTAGGGCAAGAGGTCCACTCCCCACTGCTGGCAAGCCTCCCTGCTCTTTGAGAGAGAACTAACCAGAGAGAAGGAGGGATGCTGTGGTATCACAGCCCCATGGTGGCAGGGTCTGGCTTCAGCTTACATACCTGTACATCTGAGAGTAGGAAAAGACCAGCCAAAACCAAGGTCTATAAATATCTAAAGGCTGGGTGTCAAGAGGATGGACCTGGCCTCTTGTCAGTCATGGCCAGGTGACAAGGGGCAAGAGTTCTACCTAAACCTAAAGAGAAACCTCTCTACTTTGTGTACTTTTCTCTCTAACCCCTTTTGGGAAAAAAGGGAGGAGGGGGGAAAGGGGTTTGGGGGGGGCCTCCTCTATCGAGGTGGGGGACAGTTTTCTGTGTTCTGTTCTTTCCTGTATGTTTTTGTACATAGTGTAAATACTGTATACTGTGTATACATTCACTGCATTTCATTCTGCTTGTAAAATACAGCTCTTGTCCATTTTGCTTCTCTGCCTGAGCTAGCTGTGCTTTGTGTGTGTGGGAGGACTGAACTTTTCTCACTACCACACTTTGAGAATGGAAGACTGGAACAGGCTGCTCCGAGAGGTTTCAAAGTGTCCTTCTCTGGAGAGTTTCAAAACCCACCTGGATGTGGTCCTGGGCCACCTGCTTTAGTGGTGGGGTGGGAGTGGGGCTTGACTACACGATCCCCAGAGGCGTCTTCTACCCCCCACCATTCTGGGACTGTGAAATCTCAGTCTTGGGCCAGCAAATCACCCAAAGGTGGTCATCATCCTGTTGTGTTCTTTTAACTGAGGGATGCCCTAGAGCAAGGAGCCTGCCGTGACAGACACCTTTATCCACTTGCCATGGCCAGCAGTGGCCTGGATGCTACATACCTTCTGTGCTCCTTCACAAACTCAACCAGCTCCTCTTCTGAGTAAGGCTTATCAGGGATGTGAACAGGCTCGTCCATAAATGGCTCATAGAAGTCCACCTCATTCAGCTTCAGGCCTAGCTTCTTGGCAACCTGTTACAGTGCAGATGGTCAGAGATGAGTGAGCTTGACATGCCTCTGCCATTCAGAGTGGCAGAGATGAGGTCAGGGCGCTTGCTCTCTCTCACCAGACACTTTTAAGGGTGGCCAACAAAATATGAATGGAACTTTCCTTAGTTAAAAAGAAATAGTATCATAGTAGTATCAGTCAGGGTTGGAAGGGACCACAAGGATCAGCTAGTTCCAAGCCCCCTGCCATGGGCAGGGACACCCCACACTACACCAGGCTGGCCAGAGCCTCATCCAGCCTGGGCTTAAACACCTCCAGGGATGGGGCCTCAACCACCTCCCTCGACAACCCATTCCAGGGCTTCACCACTCTCACGGGGAAGAACTTCCTCCTCACATCCAGTCTGAATCTCCCCACCTCCAGCTTCATTCCATTCCCCCTAGTCCTAGCACTCCCTGAGAGCCTGAGATGTCCCTCCCCAGCCTTCTTGTAGCCCCCTGCAGATACTGGAAGGCCACAATAAGGTCACCTGGGAGCCTTCTCTTCTCCACACTGAACAGCCCCAACTCCTTCAGTCTGTGCTCACAGGAGAGGTGCTCCAGCCCTCTGCTCATCCTCGTGGCCCTTCTCTGGACACCTTCCAGCACCTCCAGATCCCTCTTGGAATAGGGGCTCCAGAACTGGAGGCAGTACTCCAGGTGGGGTCTCAGCAGAGCTGAGTAGAGGGGGAGAATCACCTCCCTGGACCTGCTGGCCACACTTCTCCTGATGCAGCCCAGGATCTGATTGGCTTTCCAGGCTGCAAGTGCACATTGAGAGCTCCTGTTGAGCTTCTTGTCCACCAGCACCCCCAAGCCTCTCTCCTCAGGGCTGCTCTCCAGCCAGTCCCTGCCCAGCCTGGATTTGTGCCTGGGATTGCCTCCGCCCAGAAGCAAATGCTAATGCTCTCTACACCACTGCTCTCAAGAGCTGGGGAAGAGCAAGGCCAGAATCAACACCCCATAAACTTAATTGGGATGGTTTTCAGACCTGCCTCCAGGCTGCAGAGATGGCCTTTTGTCTTGTGACAGGGAGAACCCCAGATGCAGACACCAATAGCACACAGTATAGGTAGAATGCAAAGGAGAAACTGGAGACAGGCACTAAATCTGGGAACATCCTGAGCTTCTGGAGAGCTCAGGATGTTCCCAGATGGTGGACTCTGTGAGCTCCCATGAAGGTCCATGGATGCTTACCCCTTTGTCAAAGGTGGCAAAGAACTTGATGTATGGCTGGAAGTGTTCGGCAGCTTCTTCAAACGCTTTGTAATCTGGAAGGAGAAAAGGGGAATGAGGCAAAGATTTCACAGGCAGCCCACCTGAGCAGGTGAGACAGGCTGTGGTGGTGCAGCAGATCTGGTGAAATGTTGCTTGGTTAGGTAGGAACAATTGGGGTTTTTTGCTGAAGGCAAGCTTCTCTAATGTGGGTTGCACACTACCACCACCACCTAGAGAGCAGGGGGATTGCTTGGGGCTGGCAAGAGGAGCTTGCTGCAGCTTGCTGGGGAGAGTCTCAGGTGAGGGTTTCTCAAGACTCATCTCAAGGTGATGTTTTGCCTGGACTCTGGTCTCTGAGGTGCCCACTGCTCAGGGCATGGGACCAGCCCCCTCTCAGTCTTGAGGTTCTGTGAGAAGAAACAGGTCAGTGTCCATGTTGGGCTGCTCTGAAGTGTCCTGCTGAATGCTGCTGTGTGTTTGCCAGCTTAGTATTGAATGTGTGTCCCTCTTGTTCGCTTCGCCTCCCTCCCTCTTTCTTTGACCCTTTAGGCTCATAAGCAGTGTAACTGTAACCTCAGCTGGTTTGGGGTGAGGCAGACTAACTTTAAGCCCCTGGATTATCTCCCTCTTGTCTTGACAGCAGACACCTTGCAGAAGGGCCATTGCTGTTGGTGTAGGAAGGGGCTCGTGCACAGTAATGCCACAAATTTCCCTGCAAGCCCACCTCATCCTCCAGCAACTTTGTCACTGTCACAGCCCTAACATATACCCCTAACAACTTAATGCAGAAGAACTGATGCCCAGTCCCCAGAGCCCCAAGCTTGGGCTCCAAGCCCCCCAAGGAACATATTTATCTTACGCTCAGAGTCTTCTCCTTTGAAGTAGCCGATGAGTTTGATTTCCTCGTCGATTTGGTCAAAGGCCTGCAGCTCCAGCTTGCTGTTTATGATCTCCACAGGGTCTTCTAGCAGCTGCCATGACAAATGCATTTGGTAACACACCCATGGGTAGCACCACCCTATGCCTGGCAGAGGGTGTCACTATCAGCCTGAGTGGGGAGAAAGAGGTCACCCAATTTCTCTGCTGCCGGAAACTCGGCTTAGCGCTCTCTGCCTTAATGTGAGGCACTGAGATATGCAGGTCACCTTCAGAGGAAGCTCTTATTAGGTTCACTGCTTAGGTTAGAATAGAATAGGAATAGGAATAGAATAGAATAGAATAGAATAGAATAGAATAGAATAGAATAGAATAGAATAGAATAGAATAGAATAGAATAGACCAGGTTGGAAGAGACCTTCAAGATCATCACATCCAACCTATCCCCCAACACCATCTAGTCAACTAAACCATGGCACCAAGCACCCCATCCAGTCTCCTCCTAAACACCTCCAGTGATGGTGACTCCACCACCTCCCCAGGCAGCACATTCCAATGGCTAATCTCTCTCTCTATGAAGAATTTCATCCTAACATCCAGCCTGCACCCCTGGTGCAGCTTGAGACTGTGTCCTCTTGTTCTGGTGCTGGTTGCCTGGGAGAAGAAGAGGTTGAAGCACCAAGAGGGAAGCTGGGAGATTCATTTGGGTCTGGGTAACCCAAATGAGCACTGAGGGACTTGCTGTGATGAGAGATAAGGGGTAGCAATTGCAGCTGGCCTTAGCAAGACTGAGGATAAAGCAGATTGAAAGGGACCATGAGCTTCTGTGAATGATGGATATCTTCCTTTTCACTTGTCATTCACTGCAAGAGGTAATTGCAGAGAACTTGGGTTTGGAAAGCCTTAATACCAAGATACTGGAGGGTGGCCAAACACTGTTTTGGAGCAGTGGAAAGTCATGTGAATTTTCCTGCCTGTCAGGATGTTGGTGTTGTTGAGAAAGTTGGAAGACCTACCTGCCTCTTCAGTTTGTCATTGCTTCTGGTTTCTTAACCAGTCACTGCTGGTGAGGGTAGTGGGTCTGATTATTTTGCCCTGCAATACTGGTGTGGGTCAGGTGTGGTTTCACTGGAAAACAACCCAGACAAAAAGCAGTCAGCCCACTACACAGCCTACAGAGGAGCAGAGAACCTCTGGGTTTATTTTCCTTTGGGATCAGGCTGCCAAGGCACCCACAGATGTGTTTGGTTTTATGTCCCTTCTTTGCTGGGGTATTTTCTCTTTGGAGTGGAACACACCCAAGCAGGAATCCTCCTTCTCTTCCTTTGTACATAGAACGTGATTTTTCAGCGGCACACCGCAAAGTAGAGCAAACAAAAGCTCCCAAAGCACCTTACAGTGCATCCTTTGTGACTGGTGCTCTGGCATGAGGCCATCTCTACTGTGTGTCCACAGCAGCACATGCGGCTCCCTGCTGGCCTGAGCCCTGCCCTGTCTGTTGCACTACTAGGTGGGGCAGATGCCTCTTTCTGTTCCTGAAGCCACTTGCATGTGTTTTGGCCACAATACCTGATCCACTAAGACACAGACTTTGCTGTAGATCTAAGGTCTTAGGGAGCTGCTTTTCTTCTCCAGCCATGCCTCTGCCCACCAGCACTCCTGCACTGCAGGAGATCGCTTAGGCAACCTGGGAAACAAACCCTTGAAACTCTACCACACACCTCACCCCTCCTGATCTGCAGTATTACACAGCTGCTCATTCAGGGAGACTCATCTCTAAGGAAAGCCAAGCTGCTGCAAAATGTTTTCACTACAAAGCAAAGGCCATGGGTTTTGGGGTGTTGCCTCTCCTAGGAATCAAAATGGGCAGAAAGAGAAGTGCAATGTGCTGGTGAAGCTTTTGCAAGCCGGCAGAAAGGTGAGTACATAGTTGTGCCCATGCAAAAAAAATTACCCTCCTTGTCTGGATATTTTCCTGGGTCCCTGTGCAGCCTGCTCTAGGTGAACCTGCCCTGGCAGGGGAATTAGACTAGATGATCCCCAGAGTTCCCTTCCAGCCCCTACCATTCTGTGATCCTGTGACACAAGAGCACTAGGTCCTAGCTAGTACCTTGATCTTCTCTAACTCCTAGCAGAGCAGTGCAGTAGGTTCATTGAAAAGGTAGTAGAAAACTCTGCTGTTTGTATGGTTTTGCCTAGACAAGGGCAAATAGTTTGCAGCAGGTGCCTTTTTCAGTGAACTGAGCTCCTTTCAGTTGCTCTGTGAGAATGAGACTTCTTGGATTCTTTTTTATGTAATAACCCTCAGTTTAAGAAGGACATTGAGACACTTGAATGTGTCCACAGAAGGGCAGCGAGGCTGGGGAGAGGTCTGGAGCTCAAGCCCTATGAGGAGAGGCTGAGGGAGCTGGGGTTGCTTAGCCTGGAGAAGAGGAGGCTCAGGGGAGATCTTATTGCTCTCTACAACTCCCTGAAGGGAGGTTGTAGCCAGCTGGGGGTTGGTCTCTTCTCCCAGGCAACCAGCACCAGAACAAGAGGACACAGTCTCAAGCTGTGCCAGAGGAAGTTTAGGCTCAAGGTGAGGAGGAAGTTCTTCCCAGCAAGAGTAATTGGCCATTGGGATGTGCTGCCCAGGGAGGTGGTGGAGTCACCGTCCCTGGAGGTGTTCAGAAAAGGGCTTGGACGTGGCACTTGGGGCCACGGTTTAATTAGTCCTGAGGTGCTGGGTGACAGGTTGGACTTGATGATCTCTGAGGTCTTTCCCAACCTTATTGACTCTATGATTTTTAAAGAACTCTTCTTTAAAAAAGAAGACTGAATGGTTTGGCAAATGGCAAAGTGTTTGCACACCAACCAGCTTGCTAACTGAGGTGGGTAAGTAGCAGTCACTCATGAGGGACTGCCTCTTGCCTCCAACCAAATGCTCTGTAAACAGGACAGCAAGCAGAACATCTTATGGAGAGTGACTGAAGGAGCTGGGGCTGTTTAGGTTGGAAAACAGGAGGGTGAGGGGAGACCTCATTGCTCTCTACAACTACCTGAAAGGATGCTGTGGAGGGGCTGGTGCTGGACTCTTCTCACAGGTAGTAAGTGATAGAACAAGAGGGAAAGCTTCACGCTGCGACTGGGTAGGTTCAGACTGGACACTGGGAAAAGAATTTTCCCAGCAAGAGTGGTCAGGCATTGGAATGTGCTGCCCAGGGAGGTGGTTGAGTCACCAACCCTGGATGTGATTAAAGGTGATTTGGATGCAGTGCTTGGGGATATGGTTTAGGGGTGAACCTTGTGGAGCAGGGTTATCAGTTGGACTTGGTGATCCCGAGGGTCTTTTCCAACCTGCATGTTTCTGTGCTTCTGTCTTGAAGATGCAAGTGGCTGGTGGCATGTAAATATATCAGCTTTCCCAGGACCTCCTGGTCAGATAAGTATTTGGGAAGCTGGAAAATGTCATCCTTACCAGGGTGTAACAAGCAGGGATGGAATTTCAAATAAAGATAAACCTGTGGTTCGTAGCAGAGGGAGCATTTGCAAGGCCTCTTCTGGGAGGCTTTTATCTAGCTTTGAGCTTATCTGTGCTTACATCCAGAAGGAATTCCACCAAGACATCTGTGGCCAGTTCCCCATCAAATTCAATCAACCTCTCATCCTTAAAGACGTAGAGACTCCCCTCTTCAACCAAACCTGAAAGAAGGAGACAGGAAACATGATGTCTACATGTCACTTAGAGCATTTTTACTGCAGGGTGTCTTGCTTGTCCTTCCAGCAGCCCCTCCTGGGAAAATGCAGGTTCCAGTTCACTGTGTTGGTCTAGTTGGAAACAACCTGAGCCATTTCCTGACACTTGTTTGAGACAACACCCTTCTACAAGAAGGGCTGGAAGGAGGAACTGGGGAACTGCAGGCCTGTAAGTCAGAGATCAGTGCTGGAGCATGGGGCAGATCATCTTGAGTGCCATTACACAGCCTGTGCAGGTGAGGGGCAGATCCTCCTTCATGAACCTGATCTCCTCCTACAACAAGATGACCTACTTAATGGGGGGGGGAATGGCTATGGATTTTGTAAAGCCTTTGACACCATGTCCCACAGCATCCTCCTGGAGAAACTGGCTGCGCCTGGCTTGGATGGGTGGATGCCACACTGGCATCCTGTCTGGATGGCCAGGATCAAATCCAGCTGGTGCCCAGTCACAAGTGGTGCTCTCCAGGGCTCAGTATTTGGAACAGTTCTCTTTAGTATCTTTATCAATGGTCTGGACAAGGGGATTGAGTGCACCCGCGGAAAGTTTGCAGAGGACACTAACCTGGGTGGGTTGTGTTGCTCTGCCTGAGGGTCAGAAGGCTTTACAGAGGGAACTGGACAGGCTGGATTGATGGACTGAGGTGAGCTGTATGAAATTCAACAAGGCTGGGACTTGCACTTGGGTCACAACAACCCCATGAACGCTCCAGGCTTGGGCCTGAGTGGCTGGAAGGCTGCCCGGCAGAGGAGATCTGGGGGTGTTGATCAACGGGAGGCTGCACATAAGCCGGTGTGTGCCCAGATGGCCAAGAAGGCCAAGAGCACCCTGGCCTGCTCTTAAACACCTCCAGGGATGGGGCCTCAACCACCTCCCTGGACAACCCATTCCAGGGCTTCACCACTCTCATGGGGAAGAACTTCCTCCTCACATCTAGCCTGAATCTCCCCACCTCCAGCTTCATTCCATTCCCCCTAGTCCTATCACTCCCTGATAGCCTGAAAAGTCCCTCCCCAGCCTTCTTGTAGGCCCCCTTCAGATACTGGAAGGCCACAATGGGGGGTTGGAACTAGATGATCCTTGTGGTCCCTTCCAACCCTAACTGAAACTATGGAACTATGAAACTAAGATAATTGTGGCCAGCAGGAGCAGGGAAGTGGTTGTTGCCCTGTACACTGGTGAGGCTCCATCCTGAGTACTGCGTCAGTTTTGGAGCCTCACTACACGAAAGACATCAAGGTGCCAGAGTGCATCCAGAGAAGATCAGCGTATCCTGTGGTAGGTCTGGAGAACAGGTCTTGTGAGGAGTGGCTGAGGGAACTGGGCTTATTTAGTCTGGAGGGAAGCAGGCTGAGGAGAGACCTTCTGGCTCTCTACAGCTACCTGAAAGGAAGTTGGAGCGAGGTGGGGGTCAGCCTCTTCTCTCTACGAACAAGCAATGGGATGAGAGGAAACCTTCTCAATTGCACCAAGGGAGGTTTAGGTTGGACATTAGGTAAAAATTCTTCACTGAAATGGTTCTCAGACCCTGGAATGGGCTCCCAGGGGAGGTGATTGAATCCCCGTTCCTGGAGGTGTTTCAGAGATTAAGAGATGTGGTGCTGAGGGATGTGATTTAACACCAGACTTAGTAGTCAGATACCAGTTGGACTCAACAGTCTTAAAGATCTTTTCCAACTGAAACAACTCTAGGATTGTATGATCCAAAGCATGAGGGACAGAGCTCAGCCAGAACTTGTGCTATTTTCTTCCCAACTGTTGAACTTTTCTACTCAGGTCACAGTTTGGCCTCAGCTGGAAAAATTCTGTACCAGGAACTTGGTTTAGCTTGGCTGTCTACCTTGCAGTAAATAATAGTGGGCTCTGACTGACAGTCCAAATTTTAACAACCAGTCACTGGAGGGAAAATGGATTTTGGTGCAGGTTGTGCTCTCTGCCCAAAGAAGGCTTGACTGTGTGAACACAAACAGTGAGGAAGAAGTTCTTCACCATGAGAGTGGTGAAGCCCTGGAATGGGTTGTCCAGGGAGGTGGTTGAGGCCCCATCCCTGGAGGTGTTTAAGCCCAGGCTGGATGAGGCTGTGGCCAGCCTGAGCTAGTGTGAGATGTCCCTGCCCATGGCAGGGGGGTTGGAACTAGATGATCCTTGTGGTCCCTTCCAACCCTGACTGATTCTATGACACTATGACCTGAAAGCCAAAGCGAGCTCCAAAGTCTCTGAGGTTCAACTAGGCTTGGCAAAAGGGTTAGAAACCTATGTTAGAGATGCCACAGGTGGCAGATTTTAATGGTAGATCACTGGATTGAGAACTGGGTGCCACAGCATCTCAGTGGAGGCTTCAAAGTGTCATGTTTATGTGCCATATGGCTCTTTGGGCTAAAATGTGAGGGCATTTCTAGCCCCTGGAAGAGGGGACCAATGGAAACAGCCTCTCACCTTTATAGCAAGTTTCCCCTACTGCTTTGGAGAGCAAGACAGAAGGATTGGTGCCTGGATACCAAACAACGGCAAGGCTGTAGCTTCCCCACTATAGAATCATAGAGTTGTTGGGGTTGGAGGGGACCTCAAGGATCATCCAATTCCAACCCCCCACACTAGATCAGGTTGCTCAGAGCCACATCCAGCCTGGCCTTAAAAACTCCCAGGGATGAGGCTTCCACCACCTCCCTGGGCAACCTGTGCCAGAGTCTCACCACCCTCATGGGGAAGAATTTCATCCTAACATCCAATCTGAATCTACCCATTTCTAGTTTTTCTCATCCCCCCCAGTCCTATCACTCCCTGACACCCTAAGAAGTCCCTCCCCAGCTTTCTTGTAGCCCACTTCAGATACTGGAAGGCCACAATAATGTCTCCTCAGAGCCTTCTCTTCTCCAGACTGAACAGCCCCAACTCCTTCAGTCTGTTCCCATAGGAGAGGTGCTCCAGCCCTCTGATCATCCTCGTGGTCCTTCTCTGGACACCTTCCAGCACCTCCAGATCCTTCCTGTAATAGGGGCTCCAGAACTGGATGCAGGGCCAGGGGGCACTCTGCCATGGGGCTGGTGACATTTGGGGTCCTATGTGATCAGCCTGTAGGTTTTGGTTCTGTGTTGCTGTGTCAGACCTGTGTGTGTGTGGGAAGAGCATGGAGTTACTCCATGGCACCTGCTCAGCAAGCTGTGAGCTTCCACTCTGTCATCACTATGACATGAATTGGCTTTCTTTTTCAGCTGTATAGTTTTGTTTTGGCAGCCTCAGCCAGGAAGCTTTTCAGTGGAAGGGTCTCAGCTCATTCCTTTCATCCTTACCCCTGTGTTTGGGGGGTAAGTGGTCAGTGTGCAATTGCCACTACCATCCTCATGACAAGGATCTGCCTGTCCTCTATGAGGTTGGCTATTGGGCATCCTTCTGTGCTCTCCCCAAGCTATTCCAGAGATAGCACACATGGCACTCACCTAACTTTTTGGCAAGTTTGGCATCCTTTTTGGAGTCCACCATCCCAAAACCAATGCTCCTGGGCTCCAGGACCTGAGCTGCCAGCTGTGGAAGGAAGAAGAGAACCCAGCATTAGCGGCATTGACACCAGAGGGTATCTAAAGGGCATTGTGCACTGCTAGCATGGCATGACAGACACAAGTGACCCATATTCTGCTTTCAAACAGCACCAATGACTGGGATGCATCACATGCTACCTTCCCACTGAGATAACACTGCCCAGAGGTCACAAGGGTTGAGTTTCTTCCCACTATGTCCCAGCACTGAGTTCGCTGGCGATACCGCAAGCTGTTAACTGCTGCTTGACACTTTGGCACTGGGGGATGGCTCCTGACCAAACTGGGGACACCAAAGCAGGGGGCATAGCTGGGAGAAAGATCTGTGCCACCAGCACAACCCAAAACCTGGCTTCCTGAGTGGGAGGGGAGTGTGATGTGTGGGCACCATGGACATTTGAACTCTGGAAGTGCTTGGTGCCAGGCAGCAGTGGCTGGAAACTGGAGGGGACGCAGGACACCGCGGCAGCACGTTTCCTTCATACATGCACTGGGATGGGCAGAGCGGGCACCTGGAGAAATAAAGCAGTCAGCTGGCTTTGCAAGAGCAGTCCCCTCCCCTGCAAAATGCTTTGAGTCGTGTCTCACGTTCAGGCTTCAGTCACCCCCCTGTTCCTGTTCCATCTTTTTCCTTAAGGAAGGAGCCTGGCCCCAGCGATGCTCGTGTTTGCCTCCTGCTCGTGTTGCCTCCTGAAGCTTCAGGGAACCACTGCCCCCCGGGCCCACCATGCTTGATGGAGGGGCCTCTGGCAGATATCGAGTTTCTGCCTGTTTTGTGAAAATAGATATGTGAGGAAAGGAGAGATGCCCTGCAAGTGCCCCGTGGAGGGAGCGGCCCTGGGTGAGAGCCTGTGAATTCCAGCTGGGCTCCACAGAGATGGGGTGACCCCGGGAAATAAGCCCCTTTACCCAGCAGATGAACAACTTAGCCCCACCACAAGCATGACAGATACCCTACAAGGTGGTAGTGATGCTCTGAGGTCAACAAGCAGCTGTAACAGCCCCCTCCTCCTCCCTCTCCTTCTGTGCTCCATGAGTGTCTCTGATGCTGATGGTTTCCTAGCTGTCCCTCACAGTATCACCAAGGTTGGAAGAGACCTCAAAAATCATCGAGTCCAACCTGGCACCACAGACCTCATGACTAGACCATGGCACCAAGTGCCACCTCCAATCCCCTCTTGAACACCTCCAGGGATGGTGACTCCACCACCTCCCTGGGCAGCACATTCCAATGGCCAACAACTGTCTCAGTGAAGAACTTTCTCCTCACCTCCAGCCTAAACCTCCCCTGGTGCAGCTTGAGACTGTATTGTATTGTATTGTATTGTATTGTATTGTATTGTATTGTGTCCCCTTGTTCTGGTGCTGTTTACTTGAGAGAAGAGACCAACCCCCACCTGGCTACAACCAACCTTCAGGTAGTTGTAGAGAGCATTGAGGTCTCCCCTGAGCCTCCTCTTCTCCAGGCTAAGCAACTCCAGCTCCCTCAGCCTCTCCTTACAGGGCTGTGCTCAAGGCCTCTCCCCAGCCTCGTTGCCCTTCTCTGGACATGTTCAAGGGTCTCAATGTCCTTCCTAAACTGAGGGGCCCAGAACTGGACACAGGACTCAAGGTGTGGCCTAACCAGTGCTGAGTACAGGGGCACAATGACTTCTCTGCTCCTGCCACTCTATTCCTAATGCAGGCCAGGATGCCATTGGCCTTCTTGGCCACCTGGGCACACTGCTGGCTCATGTTCAGGCGGCTGTCGATCAGCACCCCCAGGTCCCTCTCTGTTTGGCAGCTCTCCAGCCACTCCGATCCCAGCCTGTAGCTCTGCAAGGGGTTGCTGTGGCCCTCCTCCCAGCCCTGTTAGAAGGGAGAGGAAGAATGGGGACAAGGAACCGGGGGCCTCAGAGACAGGAATGTCCCTGTTAGGGCACAGCTGCCGGTGCTCAGATATGGGAGGCTGGAGGGGGGCAGAAGAAAAGCTGTGGCAGAAAGATGGGAGAGATGATTTATGAGGAACACCCTCCCTCAGGGCCCATCTGGGCACCCTCCCCCAGCCTCAGAGCCAGTTCAAATGTCACCCAGTGACGCTGCCCCCACGGACGTGCGGCCCCTTGTCTCCCCTGCTATAAATAACCTCTGCCTGTGCCCGGGCTGCTGCAAGAGTGAGTGGCAATTAAAGGCACTGGGGAGCAAAAGTGTGGGACAGCCCCCTTGCCTGCACACCAGGGTGTCATGGGTCTGACCAGCTCCTCATGCATATAGCATCCAGGCCTTCCTTGAAATCCTGAATGATGCACCAGGGGAAGTTTAGGCTGGAGGTGAGGAGAAAGTGCTTCCCAGAGAGAGTTGTTAGCCCTTGGAATGTGCTGCCCAGGGAGGTGGTGGAGTCACTGTCCCTGGAGGTGTTCAAGAGGGGACTGGATGTGGCACTTGGTGCCATGGTTTAGTAGTCATGAGGTGTTGGGTGACAGGTTGGACTTGATGATCTTTGAGGTCTTTTCCAACCTTATTGATTCTATGATTCTATGACAGGCAGTCACCCTGGTGATAAAGGCTCAGTAACTGTCTCCACAAACCCCATGACTAGACCATGGCACCAAGTGAAAGGACATTGCTCCCCAGAGAGAACACTCCGGCCCACTGCAGGCTTGAACTCACGACCTTCCTAGTAAGAGTCTTAGGTGCTACAGAGAACTGGCTTGGGCAAAGGGGAGTGATGGAGACCATGGCTGTCTTCTCCCTTCCACCCAGAATGGGTGCATCCCAGAACTGTACCAAAGCCCTCCAAAAGGCCTTATTCTCCACCAACCTCCACACCCTCACCATGACCTTGATCCCCCCTTGACTACCTGGTCTGTTGTCTTTATTGGGAAATGCCAGCTTGTGAGGCCAAAGAGGTGCTTGCGTCACTCAAGCAAGAGGGACTCACTGCTCTTTCCTTGCTCCCTGCCAGTGCTTTGAAATAAAGGTGAGGCTGCATGTTCAGGGCATGTGCTTACAGTGGATATCACCTGAATGGGGCACAGCCCTGGTCTGTGTTTGCACAGGTTTAGTTGATAAGATGGTGTTGGGTGATAGGTTGGACTTGATGACCGTGAAGGTCTTCTCCAATCTGGTTAATTCTCCTCTCCTCTCCTCTCCTCTCCTCTCCTCTCCTCTCCTCTCCTCTCCTCTCCTCTCCTCTCCTCTCCTCTCCTCTCCTCTCCTCTCCTCTCCTCTCCTCTCCTCTCCTCTCCTCTCCTCTCCTCTCCTCTCCGATCCTCCCTGAACCTCTCCTCTCCGAACCTCTCCTCTCCGAACCTCTCCGAACCTCTTCTCTCCTCTTCTCCATTCCATTCCATTCCATTCCATTCCATTCCATTCCATTCCATTCCATTCCATTCCATTCCATTCCATTCCATTCTATTGTATCAATTTAAAAGGCAATTGAGCACTGGTCTGCCACCAACCTGGCATCCTGTCTCCTGGTTCAGGTTGTAAAGTGTCCATGTTAGATCACATGAGAGCAGCTGGTACCCAATAATGCAGGGAGGGATGGATACCTCCTGTGAGCTTCCTAGACATCAGCAAGTGGGCAGTGAGGAGAGAAGCTGTTGTCTGTTCCCCATTGTAGGGATCTGCCTTTAATAGACAAAGGGATGGAGCCTGTAGGGTCATCAGCCTTTGAGGGCATTGTCAGCCTGTTCCCTCTTGTTGGCAGTTGTGTAGACGAGCAAGAGGTTCCTTAGGGACAGTATTTGAGGCTCTGGCTGCATTGTAACCAGAGCTAAAACACAGAAAGCTCAAGGAAAGAAGACTGTTCAGTCATGTCCAATCCATAATCCAGCTAGAATCATAGAATCAATAAGGTTTGAAGAGACCTCAAAGATCATCAGGTCACTAGGTAAGATCATCAAGCCACTAGCTGATCACCTAAAACTCTATTGGCCACATCCTGATATTAAGGCAGTTTAAGCTCAATAGTTCTTGACTCCTGCACACAGGAGATGGTTTGAGTGTCTTGGGGGTAATTAGTAGAAGCTCAAAAATGTGCAGAAAAGCCACAACATCTGCTACAGACAAGTGGCTGGGTGGGAGTGAAGATGTTTGCAGTAGATCAGGCATTGATCAGGAGTAACATATGTCAGCACGCAGCATTTGCAAGGTGGCTCTCTTCAGGGGGGAGTGGGTGCTGGGGAAGAGTAAATGTGTCCAGAAAGAGTGGGTGATGGGATGAAAGTCTCTGTGTGTGATGCTGTGGGAGTGTGAGTTTCATTAGATCTCAAGACATAAAAGGTTACAGTAGCACTGGAAGTGTGCCTGTTGGCGTGGCAGGGCTCATGTCACTGTCTCTAGCGAGACTGTCTCCAGAAGGTGCACATGCTGTGGGTACAGAGGGTTTGGAGGTGTTCCTCTGAGCATCCCAAGAGAAGATGTGTAACAGAAGATGCCAAATGCTCTCATCCCAAGAGCAGATGTGTAACAGAAGATGCCAAATCCTCTCTCTTACCAGGAGAGGCTGAGAGACCTGCGGCTCTTTAGCCTGGAAAAGAGACTTTGGGGGGGATCTTATCAATGCTCATAAATACCTGAAGGGTGGAGGTTGAGAGGATGGGGCTGGGCTCTTGTCAGTGGTGCCCAGTGATAGGGCAGGAGGTGCAGGCTAGAACACAGGTGGCTTCACTTGAACTTAAGGAGAAACTTCTTCCCTTTGAGGGTGGTAAAGCACTGGACCAGGCTGCCCAGTGAGGTTGTGCAGTCTCCTTCACTGAAGACTTTCCAGTGGTGGAGCACTGGACCAGGCTGCCCAGCGAGGTTGTGGAGTCTCCTTCACTGAAGACTTTCCAGTGGTGGAGCACTGGACCAGGCTGCCCAGCGAGGTTGTGCAGTCTCCTTCACTGAAGACTTTCCAGTGGTGGAGCACTGGACCAGGCTGCCCAGCGAGGTTGTGGAGTCTCCTTCACTGAAGACTTTCCAAACCTGCCTGGACATGTTCCTGTGCAACTGAATCTAGGCAAACCTGCATTAGCAGAAGGGTCAGACTAGGCTAAGGGGAGTCCCTTCCAGCCCTTGATTCTGTGTGTACAGTGTGTGTCTATGGGAGACTGCATGAGTACAGCGTGTGTGTGCACCTGCAGGGATGAAGCTGACAGACAAGTGGGCAGTCCACCTCCTTTGCTGGGACATTCATGCTGGTGAGATAATCTGGTGAGGGGTACAGCCTGTACCCATCTGTAGACCACTGAGGTCTCACACTGGCCAAATTTTTATGCAACATGAGGCTCCTGGGGGCTCTTTCCACTTGGCAGTGCCTAGAACTTTGCAGTGTCTCAGAACCCATGGTGGCTTTTTCAAGTGCAAGTTATGCAGGGGCTGACCATTGCTCCTGCTCTTGCTTTCCCTGCTTTCCCCTGCATCAGGTGAGTCTGACCAGTGCTTAGGTGAGGATGTATTCCCACACCTATATTTGAAGCCTGGAAGGTAGTAAAATACAGAGTGTGCCAGAGGCACAGGAGTTTGGCTAGTTGCCCTCTGCTCATTACAGTATCAAGCATTTATATATCCCCTTACAGTATTTTCTGATTCCATAATGCCAGTGGGATTTGAATGCAGATAGAGTTTCTAATCTTGACAATCCTCTTGGCTCAGGACCTTGGGACAGAAACAGTTGTAATGTAAGAACACAGCCCCTCCTCCTCCTCCCTTTAAATTCATATCACTTGAAGTCTTGGGCAGCCAAAGCCTTTGCCTTTGTGTCAGCCTCTATAGTGAGTAATTTAGCTCCAACAGCTGCACGGGGAGGTGGAAGGGAGAAACTGCCCTGGAAGAACTGGACCTAACTGGTCATGCAGTCCCTAAGGTACAGCAGGAGCTTTAGGCAAGCAGAGCTGGCTGAAAGTGTGGGCAAAAATCCCCAAGACTTGTAAGCTCATTTCCCATGCACGATTTGCAGCCTTCCTGTCATGAACAAAGCCTTCACAATGCACATTTTCTAGCCACAGGATCACAAGCCATGCCCTGTGCAGCACTGGGAGAAGGAGGGGTGAGCTTGGGAGCACTCCTCTTTTCTCCCACTTCCCTCAGGTAATAGCTGCACTTGAATTTGTATAAGCATGAGGCAGTGCATGGCCCTCTGGGGCATGTGAGAGATGCCAGCCCAAAGTGAAGCTGGAGGTACTGCCAAGGAAGCAACCATCACCTCATCTGGGATGGATGCAACAGTTACAGGCATTCTGAATAATGGGGATGGAGGGAAACAACTCCCTGCCAGGACATCTCAGCTTCACACCTACCTGAACACAGGTGTGATGCTGGAAAGCTTCACAGGGTCATTCTAGACTCCTAGGTCACGGAGCAGCTGTGCCACAATAGGCTGCCCGACTGCACACCTATTCCAGCTGTGGAAAACACTGGGGCAAACCTGGCACTTGGTGGCAGTTTTGCTGCTAAATGGCAGAGCAAATCCAACCGAGAAGGCTACAAATGGGAGTGGGAGGGGTGGGTGTCACGGTCAGTTTTCTCTGTGGAGTGACCTTATGGCTTTCTGGCCTGGACTTTCTTTCCACTTTCCTAGCATCTGCTTATCTTCCACAGCTGCTCAGGCTGGGAGGCAAAGCACTGGGGACATTTGGGCCTCTGTGAGAGCTCTCATGAGCAAATTCCTCAGCATGGGGAGCTTTCTGTGTGGCTGGCTGGCAGAGGTGGAGGAACAAAACTCAAGCAACACAGAGAGGAGAACAACAGAAGATGATAGGGGAGTGTCTTCCCCACTGTTTCTCTCCTAAATCCTTTAAAGCTGTCAGAACCAGGTTGATGTGATGATGCTGATGATAAGGATGATTTTATAACCCCAAATGTTAGGGGGATAAGCAGGAGGAGATTCCAAATATTTAGGGTATTTCCCCCCAAACCCCTTCTGATCTTTATGCAGGACTCATGCCTTCATGCTACTGTTTGCTTCTCTGCTGTTCAAGCTCGTAGACAGTTTGCTGGAGGGCAGAGGAGGTTATGTCTCCTTCCTAATGCTATACTATGACTTCTAACATTCCCTTGCATGCCCCACTACTAACATTTCAGGTTCTGGCATAATTCAGGCTGGTCCTGAAGTGTAGTGGTTATCAAAGTGACGGGGCAGAAGCTTGCTGAGCAGCTGCCACTAGAGAAGTCACCCTGCTGGCAGAAGAGAACAGGAAAGAGCACGTTGGTCTCACCTTCCTGCCCTTTTCCACCACCTGAGCTGCCTGGAGAGGCTATTTATTGCTGAATCTGTCCTCCCAGAAATCGCTGCTGCTTAGTCTGAAAGGCAAGTCCCCAAATACGGAAAACCCAAAGGTCACTCCTGCGGAGGTAGCTTTCACAGGTAACACTCCGAGAAAGCCACACTGGGGCTTTAATTGCCACTCAGCCTGGCAGTGCATATGATGTACTCTTTGGCTGCCTCCCTAAAGGTTTCACATAGCTAGGGCAGTATTTTTATCTGCACTGAGCATCCCTAATTTTAGCATGCTGTAAACCGAAGTGCAGCCTCCCCGGCCGTCAGCTACCCGGGGCTGATGCCCATGCCACCGAGCACCCACGGGTGAAGGGACCACCTGCTGCTGCTCCCAGCCAGTGCTCACTTTCATTGCATCACAGATGTTTTGCCAACTCAGCTGGGCAGCTTGCACACCAAGGGCAGCCCAGGGTGTGTGTGTGTGTGTGTTTGTGTGTGTGTGCATTTGCTGAGCCAGGCTGTGGAGTCTGGGATGATAGCTGGGGATCACCCTGCTAAACTCTCCTTTGTCAATACAGAGACCAGAGGTGCAATCTACAGCCTGTTCCTGACAAAAGTGAAGCCACCACTGCTTTCTTGTCTTCCTGGCCATAGAGAAGCTGCTTTGAAAGCAAAAGCCAGACACTGCCATGAAGCCTATGCAGGGCACAAGCTGGCTTCTTTCTTTCTCTTGACCGTGTCCAGAGAAGGGCAATGAGGCTGGGGAGAGGCCTCAAGCACAAGCCCTGTGAGGAGAGGCTGAGGGAGCTGGGGTTGTTTAGCCTGCAGAAGAGGAGGCTCAGGGGAGACCTTATAGCTGTCTATAACTACCTGAAGGGAGGTTGTAGCCAGGAGGGAGTTGGTGTCTTCTCCCAGGCAACCAGCACCAGAACAAGAGGACAGAGTCTCAAGCTGTGTCAGGGGAGGTTTAGGCTGGAAGTGAGGAGAAAGTTCTTCACAGAAAGAGTAATTGGTCATTGGAATGTGCTGCCCAGGGAGGTGGTGGAGTTCCCATCCCTGGAGGTGTTCAAGAGGGGATTGGATGTGGCACTTGGTGCCATGGTTTAGTAGTTATGAGGTGTTGGGTGACAAGTTGGACTTGATGATCTCTGAGGTCTCTTCCAACCTTATTGATTCTGTGATTCTGTGATTAGCTGCTGGAGAAGGGAAGTATGCTTGATATTTATTCTGTTCACTTGTCCATGACATTCCTACACCTCCCTCTCCCTGTAGCAAGACAGATTTCTTGAGTTTCTGAGCGAGTGTGTGTGAACCAGAACCGCTGAAACCTTGCAAAGTCCAGGGTGCTGCAGGTGGGAGCCAGAAGCCCCCACTCTGCTCCACAGGAAGGATCAGCAAGTGGGGGGCCTGTAGGAATGGAGGAGTCCTTCAGACAAGAAAAAGCCTTTTACCCAAGGAGTAAGGACAGAGAAATAAGAACTGAGGAAAGCTTTATAAATACGCAGCCTCCTCTGCACAGGGTTGGAGGTGTCCGAGGTCTGCTAGCTGACAGCAGTCCACCTCCTGCTAGGGCCGGACAGAGTTCCTGGAAAAAGGAGGTATCATGTACAGCAGCTGGTCTTCACTAAGCTGTGCCAGAGAGCACGCAGGAATGAGCACCATCAGCACTGTTTAGGAGGGAACGTTGGCCCTCCCGGGGCGCTGGGGAGGGGAGGAGCGGGTGTTTGCTCCGCACGCCCCTCCCCAGGAACTGAGCTCTTCATCATCACCGCTCGTTCTATTTCCTTGGGCAAGGTTTTGTCTCACGTATGTAGGTAAATCCCAATGAGCAAAGGAAAATAAACCAGGAGAACTCGGACCTTGTTAAGTCACTTCTTTCCTAGGCCACCCTGGGTGCCTGATATTTAGGGACAGAGGCTGCAAAATGCCACCTTTGGTCATCAAACCCGGCACTGTGTCATTCAATCTTTGTCACAACCTGATTGCTGTCCATTTAAAACTCAGCGGGCTGTTTCCCCCTTGGGGTCTTCCTCCTCTGGTGATTAGGGACTTCCTAGTTTCCAGACTTGGTTTATTCATAGCCCATTTGTCCCTAGGCTTTGTGCTGAAATAGCTCTTCTGCCTCTTGGGTGTTTAAAGAGAATGATCACATCCCCTTTCCATTCTCCCCACAAATGAAGTTCAAGCATGAAGGAAAGGATAGTCACAGGCTTTGATTAGCTTGGTTTTAGATGAAGGGCACAGGAAGGTCAAGCTCTGGAGTAAGGTCATGGTGGGCAAGCATGGCATGGCCCACCCACACCCAGTGTGCCTTGCAGAGTGACAGCTGCCCCAGCCTGTGGGCAGGCTCCTGAGAAATGCCAAGGCTGGGGGCAGAGAACGTTGAATGATAACTATAAACTCCACACTTGTCCAGAGAATGAGGCCATGCACTCAGGATGAGGCAAGGCCACTTCATTAGACAAGAGTGAAACCCTGCCTCCCAGGAACCATCCCAACAGGAAGGCACTGGCAGCCCTTGATGGCACTCTTTTTGCCAAGCCAGCTGGCTTCCCGGTGTTGCAGGGGGGACAAGACTTAAGAAGATGATGTTTGCAACATTTCATCAATGGCATTTCTGAAGGCAGGAGTGACACAGAAAGAGTCTGTGTGGCTTAAGTTCTTGCATGGCACCTACAGAGGTTGTCTACAACAGATGGATGGAGGGGTACTGATTGACAGTTGGCTGAACATGAGCCAGCAGTGTGCCCAGGGGGCCAAGAAGGCCAATGGCATCCTGGCCTGCATCAGGAATAGTGTGGCCAGCAGCAGCAGAGAAGTCATTGTGCCCTGTACTCAGCACAGATTTCAGTCTGGGCATGTTCATGAGACAGTCCCTTGACACAGTTTCTGGGGTAGGTAGACACATCATACAAGACAAGTACAAGACAGTACTCAAGGTGTTAGGCAACACTTGGAGTCCTGTGTCCAGTTCTGGGGCCCTCAATTTAAGAAGGACCTTGAGACTCTTGAATGTGTCCAGAGAAGGGCAATGAGGCTGGGGAGAGGCCTTGAGCACAGCCCTGTGAGGAGAGGCTGAGGGAGCTGAGGTTGCTTAGCCTGGAGAAGAGGAGGCTCAGGGGAGACCTCATTGTTGTCTACAACTACCTGAAGGGAGGTTTGTGGCCAGGTGGGGGTTGGTCTCTTCTCGTTAGCAACCAGCACCAGAACAAGAGGACACAGTCTCAAGCTGCACCAGGGGAAGTTTAGGCTTGAGGTGAGGAGAAAGTTCTTCACAGAGAGAGAGTTGTTAGCCATTGGAATGTGCTGCCCAGGGAGGTGGTGGAGTCACCGTCCCTGGAGCTGTTCAAAAAGGGATTGGACATGGCACTGGGTGCCATGGTTTAATCATGAGGTCTGTGGTGAGAGGTTGGACTTGATGATCTCTGAGGTCTTTTCCAACCTTATTGATTCTATGATTCTGTGTTACACAGAAGAATTCACATTCTTGACCCTGGATGTTTAAGTGCCCATCTACCCAATGGGGAGCAATCTGTTACTTGGTTTTGTGACTGACATGCCAATGTGTGAAATCCTCCTAGGAGCTACTGCTAAAAACCAGTGCTATGCTGGTTGATGATGAATTGGGACCTACTTAAATTATCTCCATGGGGAAAAGTAATGAGTGCACACTTTCTCCTTTTCTTTCCCCTGTACTCCATGTTGGTGAAGCCACACCTTGCTTCCTGGGTTTAGTTTTGGGGCCCCTCACTACAAGACAGACATTAAATTGCTAGAGTGTGACTTCAGAAGGGCAACAAATCTGGTGAAGTCTCAAGCTGTGGCAGGGGAAGTTTGGGCTGGAGGTGAGGAGAAAGTTCTTCACAGAGAGAGTTGTTAGCCATTGGAATGTGCTGCCCAGGGAGATGGTGGAGTCACCGTCCCTGGAGGTGTTCAAGAGGGGATTGGACGTGGCACTTGGTGCCATGGTTTAGTCATGAGGTCTGTGGTGAGAGGTTGGACTTGATGATCTCTGAGGTCTTTTCCAACCTTACTGATTGTATGATTCCATGGTTCTGTGAAAGGGATGCAGAGCAGAACAGCCCTTCAACCTGAGCTCTGGAACAACCTGCGCTTGTGCTCTCTCTGCCTTGTGTTTTTCCGTAACAGTTCTTCATCAACATTCTTCCACCCCAGCCAGAAAGCAGTTGGCAGCTGCATGCCCAGTGATTGCTGTGTCTGCTTTCCTGACAGATTAACCCAATATTTCCAATCTTTCCCATCTTGACCTGACAAGCTGGCATTTGCCGTCCTTTGAACTGTTTCCATGCACAGAAGATGGTCCAAAGTAGAATAGAATAGAATGGAATGGAACGGAATGGAACGGAATAGAATGGAATAGAATAGAATAGAATAGAATAGAATAGAATAGAATAGAATAGAATAGACCAGGTTGGAAGAGACCTTCAAGATCATCGCATCCAACCTATCACCCAGCACCATCTTATCAACTAAACCATGGCACCAAGCACCCCATCCAGTCTCTTCCTAAACACCTCCAGTGATGGTGACTCCACCACCTCCCTGGGCAGCCCATTCCAATGGCCAATCTCTCTTTCTATGAGGACTTCTTTCTAACATCCAGCCTGAACCTGAACTGGTCTCAAAGAGGCTTCATTGTTCCCAGATCCTGTTCTTTCCAGGTAGCACCCAGCAAATGGTAGGAGCTGTAAAGGCTGCTTGATGATTGTCTTCATCTTCACTGCCTTTCTAAACTGGAAAGGACCTCTGTGCTGTGTGGGCAACAAGCTGGTGAAGGCACTGGAAAACAGGTCTCATGAGGAGCAGAAGAGGGAACTGCAGTTGTTTAGTCTGGAGGAAAGGAGGCTGAGGGAACACCTTCTTGATCTCTGCAACGGCCTGAATGGAAGTTGTAGTGAGGTGGGTGTTGGTCTCTTCTCCCTAGTATCAAGTGATAGGATGAGAAGAAATGGCCTCAAATTGCTCCAGGTGAGCTTTAGGCTGGATGTGAGGAAAATTTTCTTTACTCACAGTGTGGTCAAGCATTAGAATAGATTGTCTGAGGGGGTGGTGAAGTCACCATCTCTGGAGGTGTTAAAAAAAAAGTGTAGACATGGCACTTCAGGACAGGCTGTGGTGGTGGTGGGTTGGCAGCTGGACTCAATGATCTTAAAAGGTTTTTTTCTCCTCACTATGTTTATACTTATGCCCTGCCTAGAGAAGGGGATAGGATAGGATAGGATAGGATAGGATAGGATAGGATAGGATAGGATAGGATAGGATAGAATAGAATAGAATAGAATAGAATAGAATAGAATAGACCAGGTTGGAAGAGACCTTCAAGATCATCACGTCCAACCTATCAACCAATCCAACCCACCTAAACAACTAAACCATGGCACCAAGCACCCCATCAAGTCTCCTCCTGAACACCTCCAATGATGGTGACTCCACCACCTCCCTGGGCAGCACATTCCAATGGGCAATCACTCTCTTGTATAGAATTTCTTCCTAAGATCCAGCCTAAACCTCCCCATGCACAGCCTGAGACTGTGTCCTCTTGTTCTGGTGCTGGATGCCTGGGAGAAGAAACCAAGATCTGCCTGGCTACAACCTCCCTTCAGGTAGTTGTAGAGAGCAATAAGGTCGACCCTGAGTCTCCTCCTCTCCAGGCTAAAGCAACCCCAGCTCCCTCAGCATCTCCTCACAGGGCTTGTGTTCCAAACCCCTCACCAACTTTGTTGCCCTTCTCTGGACACCTTCCAGCAATTCAACATCCTTCCTAAACTGAGGGGGCCAGAACTGGACAGAGGACTCAAGGTGTGGCCTAACCTCCCTGCTCCTGCTGGCCACACTCTTCCTGATGCAGGCCAGGATGCCATTGGCCATCTTGGCTGCCTGGGCACACTGCAGGCTCATGTTCAGCCTACCGTCAACCAGTCCCCCCCGGTCCCTCTCTGCCTGGCTGCTCTCCAGCCACTCTGACCCCAGCCTGGAGCACTGCATGGGGTTGCTGTGGCCAATGTGCAGCACCTGGCACTTGGATGTGTTCAATCTCCTGCCCTTGGACTCTGCCCATCTGTCCAGCCTGTCGAGGTCCCTCTGCAGAGCCCCTCTGCTCTCCAGCAGATCAATTCCTGCCCCCAGCTTGGTGTCGTCCACAAATTTACTGATGATGGACTCAATGCCCTCATCCAGATCATCAATAAAGATGTTAAAGAGCATGGGGCCCAGCACTGATCCTTGGGGCACACCACTAGTGCCTGGCCGCCAGCTTTCTGGGATAAACTACACAGACCTAAACTCATAAATCTTTTGTCTGTGTTGCATCAGAAGCAGTGAAGGACTTTTTGTTATGTATTGCATGGCTGTGAACTCCCATGGGACCCTCTGGGTGGAACTATCCCCAAACCAACTGATTTTGCAATACTTTTTTCCATCTTGAGCTGGAAGCTGCAGTTCCAGAAGAAGAGGACACAGTCTCAAGCTGTGCCAGGGAAGGTTTAGGCTGGATGTTAGGAAGAAGTTCTTCACAGAAAGAGAGATTGGCCATTGGAATGTGCTGCCCAGGGAGGTGGTGGAGTCACCATCTCTGGAGGTGTTTAGGAGGAGACTGGATGGGGTGCTTGGTGCCATGGTTTAGTTGCTTAGATGGTGTTGGGTGATAGGTTGGACTTGATGCTCTCAAAGGTCTCTTCCAACCTGATTAATTCTATTCTATTCTATTCTATTCTATTCTATTCTATTCTATTCTATTCTATTCTATTCTATTCTATTCCATTCTATTCCATTCTATTCCATTCCATTCCATTCCATTTGATTCTACCCTACCCTACCCTACCCTACCCTACCCTACCCTACCCTACCCTACCCTACCCTACTCTACTCTACTCTACTCTACTCTACTCTACTCCCTACTCTACTCTACTCTACTCTACTCTACTCTATTCTACTCTACTCTATTCTGTTTTCAACACTTGAAACTAAATCCTTGCTCTCAAGGGAACTGGGAGGTAGACCTTACAGTTTAACCTTGGCCTTTTACTGGATTCAAAATCTCTCTCTCCCTCTCACGCTGCAGGTAGCTACTGGCTGTGGTTGCACACAGGGAGGATCCCATGCAAGGTAATCTCCTAGTTTTATATTCCCAAGTTTGTGGGATGAATTTTCCCTTGTGTTACAGAATTGGCCAAATGCATTAAGGAGTTTCACTTTGTTCTGCAATTTTCTGCTAGAGACCAGGGCCATCCTTGGCCTCATCTGGAAAGGAGAGTGCTGTGTCACTCTTCTCCTACCTTTAATCAGAGAAGGGTTGTTGTCCCTGAATTTTTATCCCAGGGGCACTGTTGCACTGAAGGGCATGACCTTAACAAGCCTCTTTTTTGATAGAGAATGTTTACACATGCACATTGATAACCAGGGAAGAATGACAATGGAGCCTGGACTGAGTGACATTCAGCAGGGAAGCAAAGACACAACCTCAGCTGACCGAGAGAGCTTCTCAAGTGCAGAAGGAAAGCCTTTAATCCCCCTTCTCATTATCCTTGTTACATGATTCCTAGAAACAAGGGCTGGCCCCCCTGGAAAGCAAAACTATCCCAACATTTAGGAGATTCAGAGAAGAGAGGGAGAGGGAAGAAGGTCTGGGAAGTGTTTCGAAGACACAGAGATGTAGTGCTGAGGGACATGGTTTAGAGAATAGAATACAGAATACAGAATTAACCAGGTTGGAAAAGACCTTTGAGAGCATCGAGTCCAACTTACCACCCAACACCAGCTGATCAACTAAACCATGGCACCAAGCACCCCATTCAGTCTCCTCCTAAACACCTCCAGTGATGGTGACTCCACCACCTCCCTGGGCAGCACATTCCAATGGCCAATCTCTTTTTCTGTGAAGAACTTCTTCCTAACATCCAGCCTAAACCTCCCCTGGTGCAGCTTGAGACTGTGTCCTCTTGTTCTGGTGCTGGTTGCCTGGGAGAGGACACCAACCCCCACCTGGCTACAACCTCCCTTCAGGTAGTTGTCGACAGCAATAAGATCTTAACAAGGTTTAGCGCCAGACATGGCAGAGTTAATACTGGTTGGACTCAACAATCTTAAAGGTCTTTTCCAAAGGAATGGCTCTAGGACTCTATGAATCTAGTCACAGCTCCCAGTACACCTGAGTGCAGAGAGCTGAAGACCCCACATGCTGTTGCATTATAATGTCAGCTTAGTGATGGCATCCCTTTTCTGGGGACTGATAGCTGGTGTGCTTTGCCAGTGTCAGTCAGTGCTGCATGCTGGGCTTTTGTCATGGGAAGGAGTTTTTTCTCTATCCCTTTCTTCTCAGTTTGCTGTTTATAGTTATAGTTTGGTAAAGTCTTTACCTTTACTGGTGTGCTATCAGGATTTTGGGTTGGTTTCCTAAGGATATGAAATGCAGGTGATTCTGTTCTCTCCCCTCTCGGTCCTGGCAGATGCCCTCACCTAAGCTATTGGCCATTTTTATTCTAGCTATTGGCCTTTTTCAGCCAAATTTTCCACAAACTTAGAAGGGAAGAGATTGAGGTACTCTGAAGTTCTTCACAGAGAGAGTTGTTAGCCATTGGAATGTGCTGCCCAGGGAGGTGGGGGAGTCACCGTCCCTGGAGGTGTTCAAGAGGGGATTGAATGTGGCACTTGGTGCCATGATTTAGTAGTCATGAGGTGTTGGGTGATAGGTTGGACTTGATGATCTTTGGAGGTCTTTTCCAACCTTATTGATTCTGTGAAGGAAGGAAATGTCACCAACATGAGCTCAACCCCTGTTAGACACCAGAAGACTCTGGTAGGTAGAGTCTCATGGGCTCCTCAGTCATGGGAGAAGCCCCAGTCAGAGCTTATTACTATGAGCTACATATGCTTGTGGTGAAGGGACGATGTATTTCTTGGTTCGTGGAGTGTTTGCTTCCACCCATCTTGCCCTTCTCAGGTGCTTTGTAGCTGTGGATCTTTTCCCTGCAATGAAGTCTAAAGTGGTGGCTTCATCTGAGGGAGCTGGGGTTGTTTAGCCTGGAGAAGAGGAGGCTCAGGTTGAGACCTTATTGCTGTCTACAGCTACCTGAAGGGAGGTTGTAGCCAGGTGGGGGTTGGTCTCTTCTCCCAGGCAACCAGCACCAGAACAAGAGGACACAGTCTCAAACTGTGCCAGGGGAAGTTTAGGCAGGAGGTGAAGAGAAAGTTCTTCCCAGAGAGAGTTGTTAGCTATTGGAATGTGCTGCCCAGGGAGGTGGTGGAGTCACCGTCCCTGGAGCTGTTCAAAAAGGGATTGGACATGGCACTCGGTGCCATGGTTTAGTAGTCATGAGGTGTTGGGTGACAGGTTGGACCTGATGATCTTTGAGGTCTTTTCCAACCTTATTGATTCTATGATTCTATCTGGAGGCAAGGAACGTGTTGGCACAGCTGGAATTTCTGTTTGCTTCAGCATCATGCCAGATCATCTAGCTGGGCACATCTGGCAGTGTCTCCTAGCAAATTTGCAGGAACCTGGGCACTGTATCTCTCTTGTTCTTTTCTTTTTAGTGTCCAAGATACTTCTGCTGCTCCTTAGAATTAGAGAGATACATGTGGGAGAAACAGGACAGGCAAAGAATTTGTTTTTCTTCTGGGCTTAGCATGCATTAAACCCATATATACACATAGCCTCATCAGGAAGCAGGACACAACTCTTAACCACCCAGCTCAGATCTTTGCTTAGTTTCACACCTGACTGTGTTTTGGATGAAGGTTCCCTACTAGTAGTAGTGATGGAGACCAGTGCCATTTTATGGATGGGAGGCTAAGGACATGCTGGAGGTGTTCAAGAGGGGGTTGGATGTGTCACTTGAAGCCATGGTTTAGTTAGTCCTGAGGTGCTGGGTGACAGGTTGGACTTGATGATCTCTGTGGTCTTATCCAACCTTATTGATTCTGTGATGTTTCCCAGGCTGTGAAAGCAACAGCTCATGTGGTAAGTCAGTAGGTAAATTCTCACTGCAGTAAGATTTTTCCATCATAGAATCATTCTGTGATTCTATGATTCTAAGATGGAAAAATGTGAGATGTTCCAGAAAGGCATCTTACCATAGGCAGCAACCTTAGCTGGGAAATCCCCAGCTGGCCTGCAGAGAAGACCAAGGAATGTTTCTCTCTTGGGTACCTTATTTCAGGCACAAAGAACCTTTAGCACTCAGAGCCCTGAACCCTCTAGTGAAATTAGATACACAAGCCTTCCTGACCGAATGTTTCCCAGCTTTGGGTGGGAGGAGTGGCCCTGTCACTGCTCCCATGCCTACCTAGCAGCTTAGTACTCCAAGGACTTGCTGAGATTAAGAGGGAGCTGGGTTCAGGTGCTGACTGCCTCCAGGGAGACTGACCCAGGCAGATCATCTTCCTGGTGTTAATGGCTCCACAGCACAGTCATGGAGCCACTGCAGATGTTTCTTTCCCTCTCTCTGTTCCGGTGAACATGCAACAAAGTCCCACAGTTGGATGACATCTGGCAGAGGAGATCAGGAGTGATCCCCAGGACACAACACATTATGGTTTGAGGTAAGAATGATGAAGGCTGTCACAAGAGGGAGCAGATTACAACCTGGCTTTCCACTCCTTTCACAAGTGCTCCCATGCTTGAGCTAGTACAAATTTGGGGAGCACTAGCACCTTTCTGGGCTGTGTCTTATGCAGGAAAAGACAACTCCTATCTTCTTTGTTGCCTTCTGAGGCCCTCTCCCTGCCTGCTTCCCTCAGGTGACAGAGGCAAAGAAGTGCTCAGTGTGCAGATTACTCTGGCGCTTGAGCTGTCGAATTGCTGCTCCTGCGGTTCCCCGTTTGGGGGTGGGGAAGGCTGTGAAACGTTGAACCATGCACTGAATCAGCATTGCAAGTGCTTGGGAAATGTTGAGGTCAAAGCCACAGGTGCCAGCTGTTGCATGGCACAGTTAGCCAGTATCTGAGCATGGGAGGACTGGAGCAACACAATACAATACAATAAAATACACCACCAGGTTGGAAGAGACCTTCAAGATCATGGCGTCCAGCCCATCAACCAATCCAACCCACCTCAATACAATACAGTACAATACAATACAATACAATACAACCCATCTAATCGACTAAACCATGGCACCAAGCACCCCATCAAGCCTCTTCCTGAACACCTCCAAAGATGGTGACTCCACCACCTCCCTGGGCAGACCATTCCAATGGGCAATCACTCTCTCTGTATAGAACTTCTTCCTAACATCCAGTCTAAACCTGCCCTGGCGCAGCCTGAGACTGTGTCCTCTTGTTCTGGTGCTGGTTGCCTGGGAGAAGAGACCAACCTCCACCTGGCTACAACCTCCCTTCAGGTAGTTGTAGAGAGCAATGAGGTCATCCCTGAGTCTCCTCTTCTCCAGGCTAAGCAACCCCAGCTCCCTCAGCCTTTCCTCATAGGGCTGTGTTCCAAACCCCTCCCCAACTTGGTTGCCCTTCTCTGGACACCTTCCAGCAACTCAAAATCCTTCCTAAACTGAGGGGCCCAACTGGACACAGGACTCAAGGTGTGGCCTAACCAGTGCAGCGTACAGGGGCAGAATGAACTCCCTGTTCCTGCTGGCCACACTGTTCCTGATGCAGGCAGGCCAGGATGCCATTGGCCCTCTTGGCTGCCTGGGCACACTGCAGGCTCATGTTCAGCCTCCCATCAACCATCACCCCCAGGTCCCTCTCTGCCTGGCCGCTCTCCAGCCACTCTGACCCCAGCCTGGAGCACTGCATGGGGTTGCTGTGGCCAATGTGCAGAACCTGGCACTTGGATGTGTTCAATCTCCTGCCCTTGGCCTCTGCCCATCTGTCCAGCCTGTCGAGGTCCCTCTGCAGAGCCTCTCTGCCCTCCAGCAGATCAACTCCTGCCCCCAGCTTGGTGTCATCTGCAAATGTACTGATGATGGACTCAGCTCTACCACTGTGTAAAGTCTGCTGCAGATCCAATCCTCAACCTCTTGCCCAAGGTCACGTAAGAAGTCCATGGCAGAAAAGCAATTAGAAACCAAATCAGTGGAGTCCTAACCCTGCAGAATAAAAGCTTTGAGCCAGATGGTGGTGTAGCCATCACAGCCTTGATAATGGCTGGTTGTTAATGTGGGTGTAGATGTCATGGGGACTAAAACTGATAGTCCACAACAGATACCTGCTTCTGGCAGATTTCTATAATACACCTTTAGCAATCACTTGCCATCTAGTCAGCATAAAATAACTTTCCTATTAAGTAGAAATGCACTTAATGCTTCCAAACCTACACATTCTCACAGGAGTTTCAGTTTTATTCTTTCTTTTCTTTTTTTTTTTCCTTTATCAATTGTTATTTTATCGCTCACCTGGATCTAGGAACTGCTTCCTGACAGGTGAGTAAAACCTGGTTAGTTTCTGAATCTTTCCTGTTGCCAGGCTTACTGAGGAGGTCATAGAATCACAGGTTGGAATAAGGTTGGAAAAGACCTCAAGGATCATCACGTCCAACCTGTCACCCAACACCTCAGGACTAACTAAACCATGGCACCAAGTGCCACGTCCAATCCCTATTTGAACACCTCCAGGGATGGTGATTCCACCACCTCCCTGGACAGCACATTCCAATGGCTAATGACTCTTTCTGGGAAGAACTTTCTCCTCACCTCCAGCCTAAACTTCTCCTGGCACAGCTTGAGACTGTGGTCCTCTTGTTCTGGTGCTGGTTGCCTGGGAGAAGAGACCAACCCCCACCTGGCTACAACCTCCCTTCAGGTAGTTGTAGAGAGCAAGAAGGTCTCCCCTGAGCCTCCTCTTCTCCAGGCTAATCAACCCCAGCTCCCTCAGCCTCTCCTCCTAATAGAGCTCATGCTCAAGGCCTCTCCCCAGCCTCGTTGCCCTTCTCTAGACAGGTTCAAGTGTCTCAATGTCCTTCTTAAACTGAGGGGCCCAGAACTGGACACAGTACTCAAGGTGTACTCTCAACTTGACAGTAGACTGTTTCAGGCTCTAGCTCTCAGCAACTGTAGCTTCTACTTCACATTTGCTATACTCCTGGAGGCGTAAAGCATTTGCTCTCTGGGTCTGATGAATAAAGCTTATGTGCCCCTTCTGCAATTCTCACTTTCTTCCCAAATGTGTCTTTTAGGTGGTAGGGAGTCTTTCTAAGCTCCTGGAAGGAAAAAGAAAGGACCTAACCAGCCAGGCTTCCAGCTCAGTGATTGCCTAGATAACAGGGAGGTTCAAGAATGCTACGAATCTACTCCACGATTTTTACAGTGAATTATTTCTCTGCAGATTAATTAATCATTCTTTCACCAAATCATTAACAACATTTTTGGTTTTGGGGGGGGGTGGTGGTGGTGGTGTCATTTCAGCACAGAAGTGAATGGTTGCCTTAACGAGAGGCTGCAGGCTGGTTCCAAGCAGGCAACCAAGTGGCAGGAGAACAAAAAAGGGATTGAATGCTGCACCAACAGGGGGCTTTTGAGGTGGGCAGCGAGGACCCCCATTTGCAGCACAGTCTGCTAAGGCTTCTTGGCTGGTTATTCCCAGTGGGATAAAAAAAATGGGACTGAATCCAGAATGCAAGGGGGATACTGGCTTGCATGGGATAAGAAAGGATCTAAACATTTCAAGTGCTGAGATTTGGGAAGGCTCAGCTGAGTTCACGCTGAAAAGGTTTGCCAGGTTGCTTGCCATTGCCTGGGCTTCTGACACGCAATCCAGAAAGACAGTTTCTCAGCAAACAACTCAAAGGGCACAAAAGAGTCCTTTTCTTAGGCTTTGCAGAGCTCAGCAGCTAAGTTAAATCCAAGTAAAAAAGAAAACCACTAAACCTTTAGGCACTCAACACTGCCCTGCACAAGACCCTCTGAGTGTCCTCTCCCACATCTCCTCTCCACATCTCCACGCATCCCTGCGGTACTGACCCCGGCCGGGACACGAAGCAGCGCTTACCTCCAGGACCATCTCTGTCATCTGGAACTGCTTCTGGGAGATCTTGTCAGAGCCCACGGGCTCATGGAAGAGCAGGCAGAGCATGTCATACTTCTTCAGGGCCTGCTTGTAATTCTTCTCATTCAGGTCAATCACTCGGTCTTTCCCATCGTAAGTGGGGAAGTTCAGTCCCTCTTCTGCTTTGCAGCAGAAAAGCAGGTAGAAACCTGCCAGGATCCAGCAAATCACCTTCATAGGGGAGCCCTTGGAGTGCAGCAGAGGGCAGGTAAATGTCCCTCTCCTTCTTAATTTGGGAAAAGGGGGAGAACAAAGACTCCAGGTGAAGTTCAACCCGGGGTTCCCTTTCTGCTGCCTTCTTAGTGATCAGCCCAAACGCTGGAAGGCTGGTGGGGAGCAGCAAACTTGCTGTCCTGGGCTCACAACAAAGAGACAGACAGGAGAAGCTGTCAGGCCAAGCCCTGGATACCTTACATAGCTGTGTCCAGCTCCTGTGTCATTAGGAACTCCATTTTTAGGAAGCAGTTGTTTCAGGCTAAAAATAAACCCTGCAATGAATAAAAAAGGACAGATATGACACCGCTGAGGGACTTGCTGGCACTCTACATCATCTGAGAGAGAGGGAGAGAGCAAGAGGGAGGGAGTTGAAGATGGGAATACACAGGCAGGGCTTGCAAACAGACAGGCTTCACTGAAACAGAGAACCAAGGCACAGCCTGTCCTACTAGGGCTTCACAAAAATAGAAGGTATTTACTGCATTTTTAAATCAGGGTTTCTCTCTTTGTAACCCCTTGGGCATCACAGTGATTAGGCTGTGGATAACATCTCAGGCTAAATAGTTCCAGAGCCTCATCTGCACTGCCAGAGGAAAAGTCCTCTTTCCTCAGCAGCAAAGGAGGTGAGCCCTTGTGGGACTCCCTCCTCCTCCTCCTCCTTCTCCTCCTCCTCTCTCCTGGGGCATTGGCCAAAGCTTCTCATTGACATTCAAACTCTTTTCTGAAGCACCTTCTTTGCCTATGGGCTACCAAGAGCATTGCTGGCACTTGGATGTGTGATCCCAAAGCAGAGGGCAGCATATGTTGCAACCTCCCATGCCCACAGCAGTTACTGAGTCCCAGACGCTGCTAGTGAGTAGTCAAAACCTTATCAAGCCAAGGGGGATGAAGGACAGGAGGCACATGCCCAGGCTGGTGCGAATTTGGGGGCAGGAGGCAGAGCTCTCCTCCTGATGATGGATGTATTCCACCATCACTGCTTGGCCTCCCAGCCGGTGGGACCTGCCTCCTGAGCCTGTGCAGGGCTTTCACACAGTCCTGTTGCATTTCCCAGCAAGCAGTCCTACCTATTCCTTCCTCTTCATTTTCTAGGAAGGGTGGCTGGTTCCCCCTTCCCTGGGGAGCTCAGTGCCTGCTGCTGCTGTGCTGCATCGCCTGCACCACGCTGCTGGGGGAGAATGCTTGGGTGGCACACTCCTTCACCTCTTCCCCTCCTCTGACCGAGGTGTCACTACTGCCCTGTGACTGGCAGCGACAGGCAGATGGAGGCAACCAGCTGAGCGCATGCCAGCACCCAGGCTGACGTGGATCTGCTGGAGAAGGCATGCTGAGGGGCTGGCAGAGAAGAGCTTGCCAGGGGCCATGATCCTCCCCCTGCTGCCAAAGTGATGTGCAGGCACATGGCCTCATCAGGCCTCCTCCTTGCAAGTTGCTCCATGACAGCCTTGCTCTTTTCCCAGTGGGAAGGAGATGATGTCCCTTTCTGGAGCGTGCAACTCTCTTCCCAACCAGCTCTCCCCACTGTATGGCTGGAGTATTTCAATGCCTGGGGCAAAAGATGAGCATCACTTAGCAATCATGCCCAACTCCTGGGTGACTGAGGAGCACACCTGCTCTCCAGCTTTCACTTACAGCCTGAACAGCCCATGACATACTGATGGAAACTCTGCAGGCAACAGTTTCCATGATGGTCCTGTTTCCAAATCCTCCTCTTAGTTTCTGGCCATGCATTGTCAGAGGTTCAATGTTTGCTTCCAACTAATGGCAAAGTCTGAGGATTTGGGGTCAAAGCAAAGCAAGACAGCCTCAGAAGTTCACTCCCTACTGAGGCATCTTTTGGGGGGTGGTGTCATTTCTAGAGGGAGATGTGACAAACTTGGGTAAGTGTGATTGCTTCCAGTGGGAGAGGCGAGACTTGTGTTACAGTGGGTGGCAATTGCTTGGCCAGGTTTTTGCTGCATGATTAGGCTGTAAAATGCCCACCCAAGCTTGTGGAATGATGTCCTGGTTTTGTTGGGAGGGAATCCAAGGCCAGCCATGGGCTGCAGGCCATCAGCAGTTCTGAGCCAGCCAGGACAGTTGATTTGAGTTGGCTACATAAGTATCTCAGACCATAACATCACACTGAGCATCCACTGCGGAAGGAGCAGCCTCTCGTTGGATTATTTATCTTGCCCCCTGTTTCCCCTTACCTT
Organism: Colaptes auratus; assembly: GCA_015227895.2. Taxonomy (NCBI): domain Eukaryota; kingdom Metazoa; phylum Chordata; class Aves; order Piciformes; family Picidae; genus Colaptes; species Colaptes auratus. The sequence goes on along the minus strand of CM037635.1, from coordinate 12,320,226 downwards.
CTCCTGCTCTGAGAACTGCCTTTACAGTATCACAGTATCACCAAGGTTGGAAGAGACCTCAAAGATCATCGAGTCCAACCTGTCACCACAGACCTCATGACTAGACCATGGCACCAAGTGCCACATCCAATCCCCTCTTGAGCACCTCCAGGGACAGTGACTGCACCACCTCCCTGGGCAGCACATCCCAATGATGAATGACTCTCTCAGTGAAGAACTTTCTCCTCACCTTGAGCTTAAACTTCCCCTGGTGCAGCTTGAGACTGTGATGCTGGGTAATGTGGCTGCTGCACTTTAGCTGGAGTGTGACTTCATGTAT
>CM037635.1:12280137-12319407 GCA_015227895.2 Colaptes auratus | reverse complement strand
ATAAGAATCTGTTCCCAGTATCTTACAGCCTAGCAAAGGCAACCCTTGAGGCTGGGATCTGCTCTGGTGGATGTCTCTGGTGGTTTGGATTGGGAAAGTTTAACCTGAAGCAGTTCTACAAGGCTGGCTGGATTATAAGAATCTGTTCCCAGTATCTTACAGCCTAGCCAAAGGCAACCCTTGAGGCTGGGATCTGCTCTGGTGGATGTCTCTGGTGGTTTGGATTGGGAGAGTTTAACATGAAGCAGTTCTACAAGGCTGGCTGGATTATAAGAATCTGCTCCCAGCATCTTACAGCCTAGCCAAAGGCAACCCTTGAGGCTGGGATCTGCTCTGGTGGATGTCTCTGGTGGTTTGGATTGGGAAAGTTTAACCTGAAGCAGTTCTACAAGACTGGCTGGATTATAAGAATCTGTTCCCAGCATCTTACAGCCTAGCCAAAGGCAACCCTTGAGGCTGGGATCTGCTCTGGTGGATGTCTCTGGTGGTTTGGATTGGGAAAGTTTAACCTGAAGCAGTTCTACAAGGCTGGCTGGATTATAAGAATCTGTTCCCAGTATCTTACACCCTAGCCAAATGTAACCCTTGAGGCTGGGATCTGCTCTGGTGGTTTGGATTGGGAGAGTTTAACATGAAGCAGTTCTACAAGGCTGGCTGGATTATAAGAATCTGCTCCCAGCATCTTACAGCCTAGCTAAATGTAACCCTTGAGGCTGGGATCTGCTCTGGTGGTTTGGATTGGGAAAGTTTAACCTGAAGCAGTTCTACAAGGCTGGCTGGATTATAAGAATCTGTTCCCAGCATTTTACAGCCTAACCAAATGCAACCCTTGAGGCTGGGATCTGCTCTGGTGGATGTCTCTGGTGGTTTGGATTGGGAGAGTTTAACATGAAGCAGTTCTACAAGGCTGGCTGGATTATAAGAATCTGTTCCCAGCATCTTACAGCCTAGCCAAAGGCAACCCTTGAGGCTGGGATCTGCTCTGGTGGTTTGGATTGGGAGAGTTTAACCTGAAGCAGTTCTACAAGGCTGGCTGGATTATAAGAATCTGTTCCCAGCATCTTACAGCCTAGCCAAATGCAACCCTTGAGGCTGGGATCTGCTCTGGTGGATGTCTCTGGTGGTTTGGATTGGGAGAGTTAAGTTTAATCTGAAGCAGTTCAGAAGCAGTTTCTCAGATCGAGGCTAGAGAAAAAGAAACAGATGTATGTGTAGTTTAAAATTGACTCATGGTGCTTTTCTTTGAGGAGATCTAAAGCTTCAGTAAAGCAGAGACTAGAAATTTGGCTTGCAAGGGAGATATCCACTGCAGGGGATTGATTTCTGTTGTATCCTGAAAAATTGCTCCAGTTTGGCCAGACTGGGAGCCTCCAAATTAAACCAGAGCAAACTTCATTTGCACCTGCCTGATAGAGTTTTGCCACAGTTTAACAGCAAAACTCTCTGTCCATCCTGCAAAGGAGTGTGCAGTCCTAAGCTGCATTTTCCTTGCAATGTGCTTGACTATGTGGGTCTGCTTTGGTGCTGAGTATCACAGGAGAGCACGTGAAGCACAGACTGTGGGAATACAGCTGAGACATGCACACACACAATTCACCAATGACCAAAGGCATGGCAGGACAGGCTTATAGCATCAGGAGTCACTGAAGCAAGGAGAAAAGTCAACTAAGTAGGTATTAACTGTCATAGGTGAAATAGATACAGCTCTTCTTCAGTTCCTGATGTGACACAAATAAATTAAGGGAATATTTTTCACTGAGATTTTTTTTTGTGATCCCCAAATATATTACCTGAATGGGAGGTAGCCACAGACTCCTGGCACAAGGCTTTAGAGAGGATGAGTGCTCACTGGCACATGTTCAACACCCTTTCTGGGAAACATCTCTTCCTTTGACTGTTGTTCAGGCTGCTTTGCATCTTACCCCCAACCCCCATCCAGGGAAACAGCAGCAAGGCTGGTGGCATAAAGATGCTTAGGTCTACAGAGGTGGTGTTTGGATATGAGAGAGAACAGATGAACAGCATGAGTGGTGGCTTGGAGCAACTTTGGGAAGAGCTGGAGTTTCAAGCTGAACAAGCTGTATATTTCTTATGATGGAAATGATGTGCCTGGAAGAGAAGTTAACACAGGTAGGCAAGAAAAATATGTTCAAAGGGATACATCAAAGACATGCAGGAACTGAAAATGCCAAAGAGAAGAGCCAAAGGTGTTTCATGCTGGCATCAGAAGGCCAGTGGCATCAAGGAAGCTGATGTCAAATATCTGGAGCTAAGTCACATAAATAGCAGCATTACCATGAGTGAAATAGTAAGACTGCCACGAATGAAATGTGAACAGAAGCACAAACCTGTGTGGAACCATGAGGATCAAAACTAGAGCAAGGGTTGAAAGGCTGCTCAAGAGTATGGCAGACAGCAACCAAACTTGTAGGCATTGAAGAAGATGCTATTTGTGTCAGGCCTGGACTTCAGCAGGGCCCCAGCACAGTTATCTCTTCACTAGATACAGGCTCTCATAAACAGGAGGATGGCAGCAAGGCAACAGAAGATTCAATATGCCATCAGTCTTTCTGCTGGCCCAAAAGGGAGGTAGGCAGATAACCACAAGATGTCCAGGACGAGAAATCAGAGGTGTTGGGTGCCAACTGTGCCTGAGGTTTATGGAGGCTGAAATGAACCAGATTCTGAGGCAAAAACTCATCCCTTGAACACTGCTGACTCTACAAAGGTGTGAAGGACCTATTCCAAAACCAGTAAATTGTCACTAATCAAGAAGATTCCATGTGCATGGAAGCAAATTTTCTGGATGCAATATACCTGGCACCAAACATCTGCACTCCCCAGTCTTTTGGGCTTATAGAATCATAGAATCAATAAGGTTGGAAAAGACCTCAGAGATCATCAAATCCAACCTGGCACCCAACACCTCAGGACTAACTAAAGCATGGCTTCAAGTGTAATGTCCACCCCTTTTGAGCACCTCTAGGGACGGTAACTCCACCACCTCCCTGGGCAGCACATTCCAATGGTCAATTACTCTTCCTGGGAAGAACGTTCTCCTCACCTTGAGCCTAAACTTCCCCTGGCACAATTGAGGCTGTGTCCTCTTGTTCTGGTGCTGTTTGCCTGGGAGAAGAGACCAACCCCCACCTGGCTGCAACCAGGTAGCTGTAGAGAGCATAAGGTCTCCCCTGAGCCTCCTCTTCTCCAGGCTAAGCAACCCCAGCTCCCTCAGCCTCTCCTCATAGGGCTCGTGCTCAAAACTTGTACTGACTTGCTCCAGTACTTGCTGAAGAAAGACACAGATGCAGATTAGGAAGGATGCTCAGCACTATTTCAGTTCAGTGGTACCACACAGTGTGGGTTGTCACATGGTCAATAGGAATCTGAAGAGCAAGAAACCCCCTGTCAAAAATGCTGGGAATGAAGAGTTCCTGGGGATTCTAGCATACAAAAAGCCAAGATAAAACAAATAATAGGTGATGATCCAGGGTCCCAGGAGTCCTTGTTATGCATCTTTATGATAGGAGGCAAAGTTGTAAATCTTGGAATTAGGCCTTCCATGGCAGGAGGCTGTTTTCACATAGACCTGTCAGATGCATACAGTGAAGAAACAAAGAACCCCTTCTCACTAGACTTACTGCTGCTAATCAGCCTTGCTGCTGCTCTCTCAGAGGAGACATTAAGATACAACAGACTTGGCTAATCCAGAGACTAGCTGGGTATTTCTACTTCCTGTAGGCATTTGTTCAAAGTTCTGTGCTGCAGGGATGTTAGGCAGGGATCCTGTTACATGATGAACCGATATCAGTAACTGGCTTTGGGACAAGCAGGCAAGGACAGTTGTGGTGCAGCATGTGTGGAAATTCACATCATACTGTGCCATCCACTTCAGGAGTGGAGGATGGTGACCTCCTTGCTTCTGAGTACTTGCTGCAGGATGCACACTTCTGCTGGAACTAAATAATTAAAGAGAATTTCTGCTGTCATAACACAGTGGCTAGCAATAAAGCAGAGGCTAAGCCACAGCTCTGGATCAAAACAGCCTGGGAGGTTGAACTGCTTGAAAGCTGGCTCCTACTTTGGGGGTGGATCTAATAATGCCTTAACAAGCTGGCTGACTACAGATGGGCAAACACAGTCCTGAGCAGCTCCCTTTCTCTGTTTCAGATGTCACTGCTAGAAACAGCGATTAGATCCCCATGCGACTGCTCTCAAGCAGTAAGGGCTAGGTCTTGTTTCTCCAGAGGCACACACCAGAGTAGCTCAGTCGCCTCGTGGGACTTGGAAAGCACCGGTGTTAACCAAGGGTTTATATACCTCTCACAGTAGGATGAAGCTAGGTGACACTGGTCAGCTTCACAGACAGGGTGGGACTGAGCAGGTTGTGAATTCCCCCTCTAGGTGGGTCAGGTCCTTATACTGCTGACAGAGCGTTTGCAGTCTAAACACGTAAAGGGTGGAAAAGGGAAGCATATGTTGTCTCCCAGGAGGATGTGAGACATGGAGAAATACCAGACTGTCTGTGAGATTCAGAGATTCAGAGAAATGGCTTTGCTGGTGTCAGTCGAGCCAGAAGCTCTTAGGGAGGAGCTAAGGAGCCACCCTGCAAAGTAAGAAGGAGACAATCTGACGTCGACACTTCTCTGAGTATAACTTGCGCTTGACAGAAATTCCCCTGCTGAAGATGCTGTTGTTTTGAACACAATTATCTTTTACAAGGTTCTTCCAATTCACCTAATCATCTTTATCTTAATGTGCTTTTCCTTTCTACATTGTCACATAAACTCCATTTCCTTTCAATTTACTTCGGTTCTATCTGCACCCAGATTACTGCAGCTTGGAGGCGCAGTAATTAAATGCGGTTTGTCTGAGTAGAAAGGCAATGAATGCTATTAAAGCTTGTTTATACTAGCAAGCAATACAGGTTTCACTCTGCCATCCCACCAGCTTGGCTTAACTCTGCCCTGGAGAGGCTGTGGTTTAGGCCATATGCAAGCTTCACCATGCATTTAGTCCTTGGGCCATCCTCTGAGATTGCTGATGAGTGCCCTTTGGCTTTTGGATCCTGAGACCTGGAAAAATTCACTAGGATCTGCCTCAACAGCTCCTACTGTACTGGCCCTCACCTGATCCTCTATTTCTGATGGAAATATTGAAGGGAATACTGACACCATCTGCATGGTTAAAAAGGTCACAAGTGGAGTTCTACCCTTTGGTTACAATGCAGGCTTGTGCTGTAATCACTGGGCAGCTGTCAGGACTTAACCCTGCCCTTGGCCCCTCGTAACAGTATGTACTCTAGGAGCTTGTAAATCTGTGCTCTGAATTCCATTTCATGTAGTACTTTCACCTTTGGGATGCTACTGAGAGGCAAGTTGTTTGGTAGCAAGAGTCCCGGATGTCTTGAAATAAAGCACAGAAGGAATTACGAGTGTCTGCAGGTCAAGCATGCATTGTAAACCCATCACTGAGAGCTGCTTTAAGAGTGATTCAAGAAAAGATCAATTGGAGTAAATTCACCTTTACAGAGCAAGGTTCAGATCTTGGGTACTGTTGCAGGCTGAATGAATCAGGGGAGCCCTGTACTGATTTACTTTGTACGTTGTCTGAAGGTAGTTGATGAAATCCTTTTGGTGTTGATGAGCTTTGTGTGGGGAGCCTTGGGCTGGGAGTGCCAGGGTGGGTGTTCTGCATTCTTTTTAAGACACTTGCTTTGGAAACCCTACTTTCTCTGATACAGGCTGAACTACAGAGTGTAGCTTTTGAGACAGTCCTATGACTGTGTATGGTAAAGTGATTTTTGCCTTTAATTTCTGGATCCTTCTTACGTTCTGTTTCCCCATCAAGGAGTGCACGGTCATTTCCAAAGCACTTTTGGAGACTCCACACATAGCTGAGCAACTCAGCCTGCCTCATACTATTGGAGATGGCCTCTGGCCATAGAATTTAGCCTGCTCTGTTTATACTGGGATTGTCTAAATAACTACCTATAGTGTCTGAGACTTTTGACTACCTAAGAAGCCCCAAGGGGATGAGTTTAGAAGACGATCAGCTGCTCATGTACTCCCCTGTTCTCTCTCTCCTCCTCTTTATCTCACCATTTTAACCTTCTTTCCTTCTCCTCTCATTTCTTTCTCCTTTCTGCAGCTTGGATCCCAAATATGTGAAATTTTGTCAGTTTTTGATGAGCAGGATGGCTCAGCTCTCAAGTCCCTCTCATCAGTCCTTCCTTCTTTCAAACACTTTGCTAGTTTAACTTTATTTAAGATCTCCTGAGCTAAGGTTTGCCTGGGACAATTCAAGCAAGTGAGAACTTGAGATCTTGACTAATAGAACCTACCTGTTCAGAAGGTAGCCCTGTCCAAGTAAGGACTGGGAAAACAAGTCAGAATAAGAAGGTTGGCACCAAATTCAAGGCAGGACCCCATCACACATTTGACCATCCTGCTGTACCATGATTATCTTCAAGATCCTTCTCAGGATTGTTGCTGTGGGTGCAATCATAAATAATTCTATTGAGATCAGTAGAACTGCTGTGGATTTATCTTTATGTGTCTGACACCAAACTCCAGCCCTTTGGATTTCAGGAACACCATGTTTTGCCTGTTGTCCTAGGGAACAAGTCCTCCTCCCTGTCTAAAAGATCATCTGTATCTTGTCACATCGACCCACTGGGGATCCATCACGCGGAGAGCTTTTGTGTCCAGGTCCAGAGAGACTAAGGCTTGAAAGAACATGGTCATCTATCAAAAATCCATTTCCTTCAGGTGATGGAGATGTATGTAAGAACAGTTGTGCTGAGCCAGAATGAACATCCATCTAGCCCAGCATCCAGTTCAAATGGGGGACACAACCGGATGCCTGGGGAATATCCCATAGCAGAGGTGTGCGCGATACATCTGCTAGAAGTCTGCTGACCTGGGGCCATTTATGGCTTGAGGAGAACCCAAGATGGAGCAACTTCTATACCTTTGAAAGTCAGATTTCTCTTCCATGAGCTTCTCCCCTTGAACTTCTGTAATATTTCTGCTTTCTCAACGTCCCAAGGAAGGAGCTCCAGGACTTTGCTGCCAACGGTGTGGCAGTTTGTTTTGAACGTGGCACCCAACAGTTTCATTTGGTGCATCCTGCTATCAAGTTTTATTGGAAGGGACAAGGAACAACTGATCCCTTCCCACCATCCTCTTCTTAACTGGGGTGTAATGGCTTTGCTAAAATCACAGTATCACAGTATCACCAAGGCTGGAAGAGACCTCAAAGATCATCAAGTCCAACCTGTCACCACAGACCCCATGTCTAGACCATGGCACCAAGTGCCACATCCAGTCCCCTCTTGAACCCCTCCAGGGACGGTGACTCCACCACCTCCCTGGGCAGCACATTCCAGTGACGAATGACTCTCTCAGTGAAGAACTTTCTCCTCACCTCGAGCCTAAACTTCCCTTGGTGCAGCTTGAGACTGTGTCCTCTTGTTCTGGTGCTGGTTGCCTGGGAGAAGAGACCAACCCCCTCCTGGCCAGAACCTCCCTTCAGGTAGTTGTAGAGAGCAAGAAGGTCTCCCCTGAGCCTCCTCTTCTCCAGGCTAAGCAACCCCAGCTCCCTCAGCCTCTCCTCACAGGGTTGTGCTCAAGGCCTCTCCCCAGCCTCGTTGCCCTTCTCTGGACACGTTCAAGAGTCTCAATGTCCTTCTTAAATTGAAGGGCCCAGAACTGGACACAGTTGAAGCTGCTGTATTGACTCAATTAGCAAGGTTCATTCAAAATCTGGTCACATTTGTCCTTGTTCCCTGCCACTGACTCAGTCCTTTTCCCATACTCATTTTCTGTATGGAAGTTTCTCCATGCTTTGGGTTGTTCTTCCTGCTATTCTGAAATGCCTTTGGGCTTTTATTGTATTCTTACTGGAAGACTGGAGTACCACAGCTGCACATAGTATTCAGAATAGAGATTTACTTTGGTTTTATGCAATGGCTTAATGATACTCTCTGTCTTGTTCTCTACCTCCTCTGCTCTCTCTACAACGATAATAACATCCAACATTTCATTTCCTTTTCTCCATGCCACGAAGAGCCAAGCCAATGTTTTCATGAGACAATATATCATTGCTACAAGATCTTGCTTCTATTGTTGGCTCTGGACCTATCAGTTATATGTGAAGTTAGAAATGTGCTTCCCTGTGCTCATCACCTTTTCACTTTATTTAGATTGAAAATCCTGTGCTGTTTTATCAGTCTTGCACAGTCCTCCTGTAATTTTTCATGATCAGGCCTTGTCTTTATTATCTGGCAGAACAGCAAGGCCAGTACAGGTTTCTGGCTCTATTCCATGCAGGTAATTTCTGAGAAAGTCCTGAAGCCCTTCTTAAATTTTGAAACTGCTTAAATGGACAACAGACCCTTGATGTTGGAATACTGAATCTGAAACGTGGGAGAGTTGTCTATGAACGTTGTGCCTGCACCCAGCTGAATTCTGCTCTCTCCTGCTCAGCATTTCTTTCTTTCTTTCTTTTCAGTTGATCTGTTCCGTGAGCCTGCACTGAGCTTTAGCCCTGGGGTTTGCAAATCTTTCTGCCACATCCATGCGTAGGATAGTTTTGAGCTAGGAGGAAGAGAGAGCATGGATAGATGACACATGACAAACCTCTTGTCTTTCAGTCCTCAAAAAAATGTTACTGGGTCAGTCCATCCTTCTGGCCACAGTCGTGGCAATCTCTCTTAGTAGTCTTGAGTGTCTAATGGATGACTCCTTCCAGTTGCCTCCCTACCTGCTCTCTGTATGTTCACAGTATCACAATATCACCAAGGTTGGAAGAGACCTCAGAGATCATCAAGTCCAACCTGTCACCACAGACCTCATGACTAGACCATGGCACCAAGTGCCATGTCCAGTCCCCTCTTGAACACCTCCAGGTGACTTCACCACCTTCCTGGGCAGCACATCCCAATGACGAACGAGTCTCTCAGTGAAGAACTTTCTCCTCACCTCCAGCCTAAACCTCCCCTGGTGCAGCTTGAGACTGTGTCCTCTTGTTCTGGTGCTGGTTGCCTGAGAGAAGAGACCAACTCCCTCCTGGCTACAATCCCCCTTCAGGTAGTTATAGATAGCAATGAGGTCTCCCCTGACCATGTTCCTGGACTGAACTTGCTTCTAACCCCCTGAGCAAGCTACTAACTTCTGGCTTGCTGGAGCATCTTCCCCCCATCCATCCATACTAGCGGCTCTACCCAGCTACTCATATCCTTCTTCCTCATGCTTCTCACTGCCATTTCCCCCTATGTTTGCTGCCTGCCTTTTCATGTGCCTTTATTCTCATTGCTTCATCTGCCTGTGCCCCAGGTTCATATTCACCCCCCCATCACCCTCATGCAAAAGCCTTCATGTTATGCCCAGTCTCTGATTGATGTGGCTCCTGCACCTACGTGACCTGGCTTCTTCTGCCTGTGCTGCTTTTGCTTTGATTTAAGCAATTCTAATGGCACCTTTTTTCAGTCCTTCTCCCAGGTCTCCTCTGAATTTTCCACAGAGCAGCTTTCTTTTCTCTCATCGTCATCACGTTTCAGTGAGGAACATCAGAGCTGTCACCTGTTGCTTTCCAAGTGACTCTGTGCTCCGCCGCTGCGAGAGCTGTCGCAGCACACACAAATGTGTATGCTTGTAGGAAAGCGTGGGAGGAAGAGGCACCCAAAACAAGGAGGGTGGGTGGGGATGGTGGTGTACTAAATTGCTGAGAAGGGCTGAAGCAGCCAGGTAGGTGTGAGGAAAGTGCATCTTCTACTGTAGCTCTCTCAGGCTAAGAGGGTAAAGGTCTGCAACAGATCAGAGAGGATGCAAGACCAGCTCTATCCTCCTGCTCCTGAGCTGGAGCACCAAGCAGCTCCCTGCTGGAGCATAGATCGGCTGCACTGCGGGGCAGGGGCTGGCGGTGATGGTGAAGGAGCAGGACCTCAGGGCGGCTGTGCAACAACCAGGGACCTTGAAGGGCAGGGTGGCTGTGGGGAGGCCAGGAGGAGCAGCTGGAGGGAGGGAAGGCAGGAAGGGAAGTGAGAAGCTGCTTGCAGAGCTGGTAGAGAGTGATGGTGGGCAGAGAAGCCTGCTGTGGAGGAACAGAGGAGGGGAAATCCAAGCGTGCAGCAGGGAGCTGAGGGGAAAAAAAGCAGCGTTAGCTGGCCCAACTTTGTGCCTGCGCTTTCGTGTCTGAAAGTGGACGAGGTCTGAGCTCCCGTTCATTTTAAGCCCGAGTTATTCCAGCTCGGTGACTCAATTTATTTCTGTCCCTGTCCCTGACATTTCTCTTTCAGGTGGCTGCTGCTTGGTTTTGGGTGGGGCTGTGGGCTGAGGTGACTCATGTTTTCAAGCTCTTATCGGCATCGGTATGATGTTCTGCTTTTCTTTTCTGTCATACGGCATCTCGCTCCCCTCCCCTTCTTCCCCTCCCTCTGCCGGCTCCCAAAGGAGGCGACAGACGGTCCTGTAATTTGGTTCCATTCGCTCGACTGGAGCAACACCTGCCCCCCTCTCTGGGGACAGGAGGGTCTCATCCCAAACTGTGCAAGGAGCCAAAGACGAATCTGAAGCCCACATGCAAATAGAGCCGAGGATAAAACAACACGGCCATTCTGGGCAGGGAAGGCAAAATCCGTCACCAAGGGGAAGAGGCAGGAAAAACAAAATCGCCTCTGAAGAAATAAATAAGAATTGCCAAGAGATTGCCTTTTCCTTTTGGGTCGGTTGCTGTTGTGGTTATTGATCTGTCCCACCCTGGAGAATAAACTGAGAGTACTGAAAAATAATGGCTGATATTAGAACACATTTATTCACCCTAAAAGGACTGGGTTAATTGGGTTAGGGGATGGATAGATGGCTAGATATGTGACTAGATAGCTAGAATGCTACTGATATTTCTTCATGGCTATATAATGGAGAAGATCAATTTCTTTGTTGAATTTCATATACAGCATCCTCTTCAGCTTCCTGACTCCCCCTCCCCCCATCTCCCTCTCACACACACACTTTCTGCTAGAAATACAGCAAAGATATCAAATCACATCTGAGACCCTCAGAATGTCTCTTCTGTAGGTAATCAGTGGCAATATCCTACCTGGCTCACCCACTTGTTAATGCAAGCAATAAGGCACTACTTTGGGGCTGGTGAGTGGTGTGGTCCTGAGCACACAGGTACCATGTGCTTTGCTGGTGGGTGATGGTCTGTGTCTAGAAATCCTTCCATTTGTTGGTGGGTGATGGTCTGTGTCCAGAAATCCTTCCATTTGTGCACTCACATCTAGGAGCAGCCTAAATGCAAGTCTGTACTTGGGAATATCTGGTGCTCTAAATCCTTTAATCACTGTGAGTGTAAGATCCTCGCAGAAACAGCGAAGCCTTTAGCTGTACGGTCCTGTGGTGTTTTGTAGGCTTCCTTTTGGCTGCTGTCTGTGCTCATTGACTGTGTCAGGGTCGGGATCTGTTCCCAGGGTTCAGATAAATGTGTTAGATGCCCTGTTTCCTAACGACACAGATGTGAGTGCATATTGCACCCCATGACCACGGATGTCCACATAGGTCTGCAATGTGTCTTCACAGGTGTTACCACCATATGTTAAGGGTGCACTGGATACCCCTAGTACTTGGACATTTTGGATCTATCCATTGAGACCACTTCCTGTCTGTCAATGCTGGAGATTTCCATCCAGTGTTTCATATATTAGATCAAGCCAGGCTTAAAGCATCTTTCTTAGCCTCAGCTAAATGTCCATGCACAGTGCTCTGCCTTCTCTGCCTTTGAGCACACTTTCTTCCATGGTTCATAGAAAGAAGTCCTCTTTAAGCACAAAAGGTATGTGAATGTAGCATTAATCTTGGCTTTAATCCCTAAAAAAGAGGGCAGGAAATACTAACTCTGTGTTTCTCCCTGCCATTTGTCAGATTGATTGTGCATGATATAAACTTCTATTGAGCAGTTTCACCCCATTCCTTCTCTAATGCTCTCATTCATCCCTGTGCCACTGAGGGAACATAAGTGTGGGAAAAGTAACTTTGGTTATAGTATTAGCCTTGATTACTATCTAATGCTGACTTGCAGTGAGGTGGAGTTAAAGCTGTTTACTTGTTCTTCATAAACCCAGATTTCTGAGCACTTCACCATGCAGCCTTTCTATTGTATTGACCAACTTGATTGTGCATAATACTCACATCTTCCTCCAAAACAAAACCAAAAGCAAACAAACCAAAACCAACAACAACAAAAAAAAAAGAGAAGGGGATGGGATGGGATGGGATGGGATGGGATGGGAGGGATGGGATGGGATGGATGGGATGGGATGGGATGGGGGAGTTAAAAGCCTACAATTGTTTTTTAGCAGTCAGCTAAGTGTGAGTGGCCTTCCTTCTTAGTGCCAGCAAGAAAGATACAAGTGGTTGGGACGAGGTTATGGTGGTGAGAGGATATAAAAAGCCAGGTGAGTGGATGGAAGTGAGACAAGGCTTGTAGAGGAGAGCAATTTCTTCCATCAGATAAACTTCTGGAAGAAAAAGACACCTCTTTGAGTCAAGAGCCCTGAATCTTCTGTAAGTTAAACTTGATCCTGTTGGTAGCACCAAAATCAAAGCCCTTCCCGCCCTCTCTCACAGTGCAGGCAGACTATCTGATGTCTCAGGAGATGGTGGGAATGGAACATTCCCACTTCCAAACCTGAACCATTCCCACTTCCAAACCTGAACCATTCCTATGCATCTCCATGCTGCACTTTCCTGTGCTCACAACACAGGGAGCTCACTGGCATCACTTGGGCACAGGATGGGAAACTCAAAACCTTGGGCTAATGACCACTGCTTGGCCCACAGCACATTGTTTGCATGGTCCTAGCTTGAGCTACTCTCAGGCTGTGATCTCATGTGTTTGCAAGATCCCCAGAGAGGGGGAGTGTGGCCAGAAGAGATGCTGGTCCCACAGCCACTGTGCTTGGATCAACCAACAGTGACTGCATCCACTACACTTCACCATAAGGCCACACAGAGCACTCTCTTCCCTAAACCATTCATCCCAAGAAGAAAAAAACATTAACTGAGTCCTCCTGAGCATGAGGGCTTACTGCTGGCAGGACTTCTATTGCTCAAGCAATTAATATCAAACTTGACCCCAAGTGCTGCCAGAACCTAAGGAACAAGCCTGTTGCAAAGAAAACCATCTTCGGAGTTGGTGGAGGCATTTCAGCCCCAAAAGATGCAGGATTTGAGAACTCTGCATGGAACCTCCAAAGCTGCATGTGCTCCCTTGGGACCTGGAAGCATGCACTGTTAGGAAGTGGAATTAGCAGCCTCTCTGACAGGTTTTCTTTCATGGGGCTTTTCAGCTGGTCAAGCCCACACTTAATTAAACCACTGTGCAGTGTCAGCCATAAAAATGGGGTGTGGGGGGGAGGCTTATCTCTTCAGCAAGTAACACTGGAGGAGCAGCCACCTGAATCAGTGGTGATATTCAGATTATAGGTAAAATTAGCCCCTTGCAGTCAACAAGAAAATGGTTTAACAATTGGGACGGTGCAGAGGTCTCACATTACTCAGGTAGTAACCTGCCTGCTAGTGAATCTGCCTCTCTACTGTGCTTCAGAGGGCAAGCTTTGGCAGTGAAGCTCTTCTATAAAAGAATGTGGTTGAGGTTTTCAAAAACAGGGAAGGGCCCCAAGATTTTAACTTAGTTCCAGCAGCAAATTCCCCTCCAGCAGCCCGAGAGGGATCCAGACTGGATTTCAACAAGCGAATCAGGTACACTCAACTGGGACCAAGCAGGCACATTCGGGCTGCAAAGCCGGACTTAGCAAAGAGTGGTGTGGCAAAACAGGGGCTTGCAAGTGTCAAAGCCCGAACTTTGAAACGTGTGAGCAGGGGTCAGTCGTGATGTGACCAGAAGAGAGTGCCAGCAACGGTGCGCTTGGGCAGTGCAGTCGGCTGAGAGGAGCTGGAGCGGGGGAGCTGTGGTGGTGGCACCGCGGCTTGAGGAAGAGGCAGGCAACCTGTTGAGGCTTTCTCACGCACGACTTGCAAAGCCTCTGCGCAAAGGGTCTCGCAGCTCCACCTCGCAGGAAGGCCGAGGGGGAGAAATAATGAGGAAAGCCCCCAGCTTTTATTTGATACTTTTATTTATATGCAAAACAGCTCACAATCCATGAGAGATAAGAAAAAACGCATCAGATAGAAACCAGATTTATCTATTTTCACTACAAAATATTGCATTATATAAAGCAACAGAGACACACAAAAAAACCCTGAAAAAGACTAAAATCTTTGGATAGCAGATGTGTTTTTTTTGTTTGTTTGTTTGTTTGTATCTTTTTCTTTCTGTTTTTTTTCCCCCCCCCTCCCCCTTCCTTTTCTCTTGTCCCTAAAATGCATTTCTTCTTCTTCTTTTTTTTTTCCTTCTTTTTCCTTTTTAAAAGAGATTTCACAGCAAAGAACATGAAACATTTTCAGGCTATAGAATTAATATTATTTATTATTATCATCATCATTATTTGGTTGTCACAAAGGAAAGCAGTCCTAGATTTACTTTTTCTTTCTTTTCTGTTGCTCGTTTGTTGTTTTATTTTTTTTCCTCCCCTTTTTCTTTGTTTTTTAGGAAACAAAAACACTCCTTTCCTAAAAATATACCACACACATACACGCACACCCCCCCCCCCCACGCTCACTCCCACACACATGCATGTATACACCCACGCACATCTACACCCACAGAGAAAAACTACTTCCCTCATAAACGATTTTCAAGAGGACTTTCCGGACAGAACTGTAGTAGATCAGAAGGACAGCGAGGCTTTGAAAACAAAACAAACCAAACTCGCCCAGTTTAAGTGCTAGCGGTTGCCGATCCCACGCGAGAAAAGAAGAGGGGGGTGGGGGAGGGGGGGGGGGGTGAAAGGGATAAAAGGTCAAGAACAAACGCTTTGATATATATATATATAAAATATACTCAGAAACGGGGGAGGTTTGTCGTAAATAAGTGCAAATACAATCGGGGGGGTGGGTGGGGGGAATAAATAAATAAATAAAGCATAACCCTAAATAAAAAGGGTTGGGGGGGGGGGGGAGGAACACCGTATCGATCCCAACAAACACTCATAAAGTTAAACAGAACGTTCCACAGGAGAAAGTGTAAACACCCGACTCTAGAAACCGATTGGCACAAAGTATCCAAAGGAAAATTGCCACCACTCTGAAAAAATAAATAAATCTTGGAAAAAAATAAATTGTCGACTCCTTCTACCATAAATAAAAAATAGTTATTTGTAACTGCACCCATGGGTCACACGTTTAAGGTCACAAGTAGCTGGGGTTTTGTTTGGCGGTGGTGGTGGGGTTGGTTTTTTTTCGTTGTTGGTTTGTTTTTGTGGGTTGTTGTTGGGTTTTTTTTGGATATATAACAAGGGGCACTTGACAGCCTGAAGAAAACAATCCGGTTTTACATTTGCTCTTCCGAAAAGCCAAAAACCGGGCGCCCCGCCGGCCACACCGTGCGGGGGAGATGGGCAGGCTGAGGGGACAACTCCGTCCGCCCCCCGGGGCAGGCACTACCCGCCGCTACCCGTTCGCCCGGACCCGGGGCAGCGGCGGAGGGGCTGAGAGAGGGGGAGGTGTCTGGATCTCCGGGGGTCCGTCGGGGCGCTTACACGTCCAGGACGTGGTTGAGATAGGAGATGTAGCAGATGGCGAGGCGCAGGATCTCGATCTTGGAGAGCTTCTTGTCGGGGGGCAGGGTGGGCAGCAGCTTGCGCAGCTCGGCGAAGGCCAGGTTGAAGGCCTCCACACGGATCCGCTCACGCGTGGCGTGGGCCGAGCGGTACTTGGCCGTGGCTCGTCGCCTCCGTCGCTTCTCTTCCCGGCTCAGCGGCGGAGGGTGCAGACCGGGCCGGCCCCCGCCCCTGCCCTCCCCGCCGCCGCCTCGGCCCTCCCCGCCGCCGCCACCGCCGCCACCGCCCTCGGCGGGCTCCGGGTCCGAGATGCAGCAGCTGAGAGACTGCGCGTCCGCGCCGCCCAGAGACTCCGGGTCGGAGGGAGCCGAGGAGGGGTGGTCGGAGTCGGCAGCTTGGTCCGGGCTAAGCATCATCTCTTGGAGGGGGCGGAGGAGCCTTCCCGGGAAGAGAACCAGAGACAGCGGGGTCAGCACCCCGGCACCGGCATCGGGAGGGGTAAAGGGGAGAGGTAGGGTGGGGGAGGCAGGCACAGGGACATGTCGCACCCCGCGCCCTGGCCACCGTCGCCGGCGACTACCGCAGACCCTCTCCGCCCGGCCAGGTGACGGGAGAGAGGCGGGCGGGGGGCGGGCGGGTCGGTGCCCCTTCAGGAAGCAGTAACGAGAGTAGTACCGGGGATAGATGATGCCCCGCCGCGTACCATCCCATTTCTGGCTTTTGACGGCAGCTTCTCCACTTAATATACTTCCTCCCATTATTCCCCGTGCTTGCTGGGTGTAGGAACAGGCCCGGAAAGCAATAAAAGAATATCTATTTTTTTTCCCAGGCAAGCTAATATCCAGCGCCTCGATATTACGTTGATTTTTATTGTTTCTCCCCCCAAGCCCCCAATTTTAATATCGTGTTTCCTCCCCTGCCAATCTCTGCTCAAACCATTTCTCTCTTGGTGATGCTCTCTGGGATCCGGGCTACAGAAGAGATGCTTTGAAACATACAGCTCAAGGCTCCCCAGACATAACAAGGCCAGAGGGGAAATTTATTTCCCCAATCAAAGCGACAGGATCTGGTGTATCTGCTGGGGCTCTTTTCTCTGAGCTACTTATTTTGGTTTGGGTTGGTTTTTTTTTGCTGGTTTGGTGGGGTTTTGCGTTGGGTTTTTTTAGTGCTTTTTTTTCTCTTTTTTGGGGGTTTTTTGGGGTTTTTATCCCCCCCCCCTGCAGCTAATCGTGCGGATAGCGGCTTGCCGACCGTCAACCAGGGGTGTTTGGGAGCGTTTCCGTTTATTCAAGTGTGGGATCCGAAAAAGAAAGAAAGAAACAAACATACAAAAAAAATAATCCCAAAAGAGGGCCCAAACTTTTCCGTTCCTTTAAAAATTTCCCTCCTCTCCTTTCACTGCGCGAAAAGGGGGAGGCGGGTAGCGGAGAGGGAGTGTGAGGGGGGAGGCTAAATAAATAAATAATTGCGGACGTGCCTTTCAAAAGAAAATTGAATCGTATCTTCTTGCGGCCTCACAGAGCACCATCTGTCATGTAGACAGCAATACAAATCCGAGCGCGTCCGCGGACATGCCGGCATGTAATAAAACAATACATCAGGCAACTAGTGAATAACCTTGGACACAAATGTGTGTGTCTGTGCACGGCTGGGGTGTCGAGCGAACCTGAAGGAGGAGGGAACATCGCCTGCCTCCCTCCCCCCCCCCGAATTCAGATTGCCAAAGATTTCTAAGGAAAGTTTCGGGACAAACTGCCCCTCGGATTTCAGAGAAACACATTGGGAAAAATAAAGCGGTAATAATAATGATGATGATGATGATGATTACGAGACATTGAACGAGGAGCTAGAGGAAAACTCCCCAGGCAGGGCTAGAGTCTCCCCCCGGGGCTAAGCGGCGGAGCTCCGCCGGGGCCGGGGCTCAGGGCATCCCCGGGGCTCGCCTGGAGAAAGGCCTGGGGAGGGGGAAAGGAGAGCGCTGGTTTCTCTGGGCTTGCCAGGGCGATGGGAAAAGCTTCCTTTCCTCTTCAGAGAATCATTAAGGTTGGAAAAGACCTCTAAGATCATCAAGTCCAACCAATCTTTTTAATATGGAGCGTTAATCAGGCCCAGCAGGCAGGGGTAGGAAATAAACTCAACCAAGGCGCAGGTCGGCTACCGGCGACCTCTTGGGAAGGGAAAAAAACATCATATAAATAGGAAAGGTTTAAAATCACCTTTCAGCCGAGATCCAGGAGAGGGGATTCATGTGAGAGCACACTAACAGAGAGGATTTTGTACGAAAACAGGCATTTTTAGAGGTGGCTCCCGGAGAAAGTTGCTTAGAGGTTTCTCTGCAGCGTGTGTTGGTTTTTTTTTTCCCCTTTCGTTTGGTTTTATCCACGGATTTTCCATTTTTCCCCTTTGCTTTGCGTTTCGGTGAGCTAAACCGGAAAGAGGCACTTTCCCCCGCCTTGGGTTTTATTTTTTCTTCTTTCTCTTTTTAAAATATTTTCCTTTTTTTTTTTTTAATTTTTTTTTAGTTTGGGTTGGGTTTTGGGTTTTGTTCCCCCCACCCCAGTAAACCCATGCCCTCATGCCCGTGCTACCCGGCAAAGGGATATATTGTTAAAGCTGCTTACCTCGGCAGAGTCGTTTGGGAAGCCTCTCTCTCCAGGTCCCCTCGCCCCCCTCGGCGGTTCTCCTTTACAGTTCAAATGACCCTCTGGGAGCGGAGCATGGAAAAATTTAAAGAACAAATATATATATATATATTTTAAAAAAAAAACCTAATAAAAATCAAATCGAATGGATTAGGAGCGGAAAAGTGTCCTGCTTGGGTGGGGAAAGGCAGATCTCATCCCTCGCCGCGGCCTCCAGCGCTCCGGAGATGGGAGATGTTAGCGTCGTGTTTGTTTGCAGAGTATAAATAACAACTTAAGTTACTTACGATGCATCAGGGGAGGGGAAAAAAAGGGAAAAAAAAAAAAAGGAAAAAAAAAAAAAAAAAAAAAAAAAAGAAGGAGGGTTTCCCCCCCCACCCCATCAAAGTCTGTTAATTCGGGGCAGCGGGCTGCACACGCCCCGGCAGCTGCTGCCAGCCGGTTTGAGAGGGGAGGTTAAAAAAATTGCGCCGGGAAGTGTCGTTTCCCCCTCTCTTCTTCCTCCGATCGCGATAGATAACAAAAGGGATGCAGGCGATAGCACCAGCCCTGATGATTCCCTCTCCCCTTCCCCTCGGCTTCCCCTTCGTCGCCCGCAGCCCGCTGTTCCCGGGCCGGGCGAAGAAAGCGGAGCCCCGGGCGAGGAGCCCGGCGCGGTGCTGCCGGCTTTGTTCGGCCGCGGCCAGGCGCGTAGGCAAGCCGCGGCCCCCGGTGACAATGCGTCGCTCCTTCCTTTCTTCTCTAGTATTCTTGGGGGTGTTTGGTGGTTGTTGGGTTGTTGGTTTGGGTTTGTTTGTTGTTGTTTTGTTTCTTGTTTGGTTTTTTTTTCCTTGGGCTGGTGGCGGGGGGGAGGTTTGTAACGTGCGGTTTTGTTAATTCACCGGTCCGGAGGAGAGTAGTTGGAAGGGGGAGGCGCCGTCGGAAAATCAAATGTTTGGGTTTAGTTTTCCTTCTGGTCCTTCAAGAGCTGGTGAGGTGGGGCAAAAAGAGAATGAATAAAACCCCCGTCCGTCCACGAGCGTCCGAACTCCTCCTGCATCTCTCGAGTGAGGAGAAAGGAAGAAATGCGAAGGCTGAAAAGGAAAAAAAAAATCAAATATATATGAAAGAGCAAAACAAAATAAACGAAAAAGCTCAGAGCGGCTGCAAGGGAAAACGTCGGTGCAGGAAAAGGTATGCTCACAGGCACAAAAAGAAAGTGCAGTTCCTCTTCCCACCCCTCCCGGAGTGGCAAAGAAGCCGAGGAGGGGTGCGGAAGGTGGCAGGAGCGAGACAGACAGCAGAGATGCGTGTGGATCCTCTCCGGGTACCAAAGGGTTCAGCTCAGAGATGGTCGGAAGAGATAAAGGCTCAGAGAAAAGGGGACGGCATTTTTTTTTTCCTCCCTTTTAAATTGATATTTAATGGGAAAGCCTATTGGACAGAAACCTGGACACGAGTCACTTAATTGGACTTGACATCTGTCACAGTGTGGGAGTTTTCACAGCCCAAATATTTTCAGCAGATCAGATTCTCGCTGAATCTGTGCCACAAATTATAACAGTCGAGAGCAGCCCATGATATAAACCCTAGCCTCTGGATATACAGTCTCTAGCCACACTCCTTCCACCGCTGCCACCCCTCCCCCCCCTCCCCAGCTCCTTCCCCCTCCCCCCCCACCCCAAAAAAAATATTAAAATTGGATGGCCACTGATCTAGAAAAACACCCCTGGCATTTCCCATGCAAGCTAATAAATAAGCTTTAAACATCAATTTGCATCACATACACCAAGCCTGAGGAGAATCGTCAGACTGTTTTTCTAGTGCATTTATTTTTTGCCATCCCCCTGCCGTGCCTTCCACTGCTGGAGACTCCCCCCCCCCTCCCCCTCCCCGTGATGGACCCTACCTGAGCCAGAGGGGGGCGAGAGGGGGCCCCCGGTCCCTCTGCCCCCTGCCCCTCCCGCCCAGTCCAGCGCACAGACAATGAGGAGAGGGCGCCGGCCACGGGAGCCAGGCTGTGCTCTTCTCTGCTCATCAGAGGGTGGATGGAACCAGGCCCCTTTGCGCCGGAGCCAGGGGATGCCTGTGACCAAGGAGACTGTTCTCACTGCCACCTTGCCTCACCTGGAGCCTGTGTCCAGAGGAGGGCAACAAAGCTGGTGAAAGGTCTAGAGAACAGGTCTTACGAGGAGTGGAGGAGGGAACTGGGGTTTTTTAGTCTGGAGGAGGCCGAGTGGACACCTCATCGCTCTCTACAACTCTGCAGAAGGATGTAGTGAGGTGGGGGTCGATCTCTTCTCCCTAGAATAAGGTCATAGGATAAGAGGAAATGGCCTGAAATGGTGCTAGGGGGCAGTTCAGATTGGATATTAGGAAAATGTTCTTTCCTGAAAGAGTGGTCAGGCATCGGAGCAGGTGCCCAGGGAGGTGGTGTAGTCGCTGCCCCTGGAAGTGTTCAAGAAATGTGTGGACATGGCACTTTGGGACACAGTTTAATGGCCATGGTGGTCTTAGGTCGATGGTTTGACTCAATGATCTTAGAGGCCTTTTCCAACTGAAGCAACTCTATGATGATTCTGTGATTTGATGATTCTATGACTCTTACCTCCCTCCCTGCAGAGCCCATCAAATAGGCACCACAGTCACTTTTCTTGGTGTAAGCATCTTTATCCTTGGGGACTTTTCTGTGCCAGGAATCTATGCTGGCAGGCTCCTTCCAGAGCCCTCCCCCCAGCAAAAACCGGGGTGGGAGGGGTGAATGAGGTTGTGGTCTCCTGCTCAGAGCAAAGCTGGTTCTGCTGCTTGCCTCTCTCTGTGGGTGCATGGTATAGCCAGAGCTGCTTCTCTCATTCATGTCCCATCAGTAGGATGAGGGGGAGGGGGAAGGTGGAAAGCATTTACAGGGATCTCTGTGGTTCACCCAGTAAACATGTATGCAACAGGCTGGAGACCTCTGAATGGGGGGAGGTTCTGCTCTTGGTGTGGTTTACAGGACCTGAATAAGGATGAGTAACATGCCTGAATGATTTGGGGGGTTGTAAGATATATTTTTTGAAAGCAATGGGCACTACTGAACAGTGCAACCTCCCTGCATGTCACCTGGCCCACTACCAACAGAAACACCTGCAAGAGGATCCTCATGGACATGTCTTCCAGGCCAATGTGGGAATTTCTCTCCATTCCACTGCCCACATCAGGTCTCCGAGGCAGCAGGGTGCTATCACTTGTGTAGGGGCTCTGACTCCGCACACTGGCACTGAATTCATGGGGGTCCAGTGCTGGGGCTTGGCTAAGTGATCCTTGGCTATCATGGGACATGCCTGTCAAAGACCCACTATGGAAGGCAGAGTGTAGAAATGCATCCCAGCCTGAGGGTCTGAAACGTGTCCTCAGACCACCTCTCTGCCAGTTCCAACAAAGGGCTTCCTAGATCTGCAGGTTGAGGGGAGAGGGAAGGCATTGCTGTGAGGTGCCTGGTCTGCATGGAAACAGGGATTACAGTGGTGCTGGGGTGAGTATTTGAGTTCCTAGGCACAGTCACAGGAACCCCTTTGCTACTGTGAAGTAACTGAAATCTCAGCTACCTTGCCAGGTCGATTCAGAGGCGAATTAATGAGGCTGTGGCACGTCCTTATTCAGCTCAGTTCTCTAGCAGCCTTCACAAGTGCTCTTTGGAGGTCAGGATCTGAGCAGTTCAAGGTCATTGTGTTTCACATTGCGAGACCCAAGGTCCCATTCCATCAAATGACCACTGACCCACACTTCAAAGAGCAAGCTGTGAAGGAGCTCTTCTCCAGCTCTTACTTGACAGCAGCTCAGCACTGGGGGCTTTGGCTCGCTGTAGTCCTCAAGGTGCAAGTCTGAGGCCTTAGCCCACAGAAGCTGCAGGTAACAGAACAAGGAGCTGGCTAAGGCAGCCATAGATAACAGCCAGGAAGCTGCTAATTCATGCAAGCCACCCTGCTCTCTGCTGCAGATGCTGTCATCATATGGCTTGCTTTTTCTTCTTAATTTCCAGGCAGAGACCAAGGAGTTGCTTCTCGATGCCCTTTGGTTATAAGTGGACATTTCTGACGCCTCACTGTTTACTGCTGCTGTGATCTGATTACCCCTCTGCTCTGCTCCCAGACATGTTAAATATAGAGGTTCCCACTGTGCTCTGGGCATGCCAGGCCTGCATCATCTACCCACACAGCCCTGCTGGGGTACTGTGAATCTTCTCACATCAGCTGTGAGAGCCAGGGTGTAGCCTCTGTACCTTCAGCCATAAGAAGGCAGTCAGAAATGACGGAGCTGACAGCCTGGATCTTCTCCGAGCAGACAAAACCCCAAAGACTAGAATCAAGGCCAAATTCTCCCAGTGGAGAGTTCTCCTGCCTCCCACTGCTCACACTTGGGGGAAGAGGCCGGTTTCCAGAGCTCAGTGTTCCTGGGGCTAACTGGCCCAGACTTGGAAGTCACCAGAAAGTATCAGAAATTATGGGGTAAAGGTGCAGTTGATGGAAAGAAACAGCTCCAGTTTGGCAATGGAGAGATGATCAAAGCTCTTCCTCAAGCTCTCTGTGTCTTTTTTCCTTAGAATATAGCCTGGTGCAAGTGATGACCTGCATGCTGGGAATTAGTGTGGTCCCAAACAAAGCTGCAGAGATGCAAAGTCACCTTATGACTTGTATCTCCCGACATAGACCTGGCCAGTGCAAGTCTATGGTTGACCTCTGCACTAAGCAAACACCTCACTGGCACCAAGACAAGCTGAAACTCCCAAATGGTATCAAAGGTGACCTCAATATCATGAATTGCTTTGGTTTCTCCATAAAAGAATAGAATAGAATAGAATAGAATAGAATAGAATAGAATAGAATAGAATAGAATAGAATAGAATAGAATAGAATAGACCAGGTTGGAAAAGACCTTCAAGGTCATTGAGCCCAACCTATCACCCAACGCCATCTAATCAACTAAACCATGGCACCAGGCACCCCATCCAGTCTCTTCCTGAACCCCTCCAGTGATGGTGACTCCACCACCTCCCTGGGCAGCACATTCCAATGGCAAATCACCCTTTCTGTGAAGAATTTCTTCCTAACATCCAGCCTAAACCTCCCCTGGCACAGCTTGAGACTGTGTCCTCTTGTTCTGGTGCAACAAGCATCATTGCAGCCTTCAAGTTGCACCTGATGAAGAGGAAGTGAATAGAAAAACTGAGGCATAACAAGAGTTTGTGGAGTGGACATTCAGGGGCATTGTATGGCTTTTCTACAAACTCAATCCATGATAGTGAACCTTGAAGCACAAGTGTGCAGACATCTCCTGGAGGAGAACCAGCTGAGCTGGAGAGAGGTAAGGGAGCGATGAGCACCTCTTCTTCAAGGGCAATGAGACTGGTGAGAGGCCTCGAGAACAAGCCCGATGAGGAGAGGCTGAGGGAGCTGGGGTTGCTGAGCCTGGAGAAGAGGAGGCTCAGGGGAGACCTTATTGTTCTCTACAACTACCTGAAGGGAGGTTGTAGCAAAGTGGGGGTTGGTCTCCTCTTCCAGGCAACCAGCACCAGAACAAGAGGACACAGTCTCAAGCTGTGCCAGGGGAAGTTTAGGCTGGAGGTGAGGAGAAAGTTCTTCCCAGAGAGAGTTGTTAGCCATTGGAATGTGCTGCCCAGGGAGGTGGGGGAGTTATCGTCCCTGGAGGTGTTCAAAAAGGGATTGAATGTGGCACTTGGTGCCATGGTTTAGTAGTCCTGAGGTGTTGGGTGACAGGTTGGACTTGATGATCTTTGAGGTCTTTTCCAACCTTACTGATTCTATGATTCTTTACCTGGCTTGAGACGTTGCTCCCCAGGCTGGAGTTATAGGAGAAACGGAGCTAGTTTCTGGTGGTTGGGGTTCCACCTCCCACCACACCCATCTCCTTCTCAGAAACCTCATCAGGTTAATGAGAATGAAAGGCAAGCAGAGAAAGATTTTAGTATAAAAAGACCCCAACATATTCCACCTCTGTAGGAGCCATCTCAATGAAAAGGACCAAGAAGAAAATTGCTCTGTGTTGATTTCCAGGGCTCACTGACAAGTCAATAAATCTTCATGACCCAGACTGCTCACTAGATAAGATTTAGCACAGAGCAGATATCAGTTAATTGGAATAGAATAGAATAGAATTAACCAGGTTGGAAGAGACCTTTGAGATCATCAAGTCCAACCTATCACCCAACACCTCATGACTACTCAACCATGGCACCAAGTGCCTCATCCAGGCTCTTTTTAAACACTCCCAGTGATGGTGACTCCACCACCTCCCTGGGCAGCACATTCCAAGGGCCAATTACTCCTTCTGTGAAGAACTTCTTCCTAACATCCAGCCAAAACCTCCCCTGATGCAGCTTGAGACTGTGTCCTCTTGTTGTGGTGCTGGTTGCCTGGGAGAAGAGACCAACCCCCACCTGGCTACAACCTCCCTTCAGGTACTTCTAGACAGCAAGAAGGTCACCCCTGAGCCTCCTCTTCTCCAGGCTAAGCAACCCCAGCTCCCTCAGCCTCTCCTCACAGGGCTGTGCTCCAAACCCCTCCCCAACTTTGTTGCCCTTCTCTGGACACCTTCCAGCAAGTCAACATCTTTCCTAAACTGAGGGGCCCAGAACTGGACACAGGACTCAAGGTGTGGCCTAATCAGTGCTGAGTACAGGGGCACAATGACTCCCTGCTCCTGCTGGCCACACTGTTCCTGATGCAGGCCAGGATGCCATTGGTCTTCTTGGCTGCCTGGGCACACTGCAGGCTCATGTTCAGCCTACTATCAACCAGCAACTCCAGGTCCCTCTCTGCCTGGCTGCTCTCCAGCCACTCTGACCCCAGCCTGCAGCACTGTATGGGGTTGTGGCCAATGTGCAGAACCCTGCACTTCGATGTGTTAAATCTCATGCCCTTGGACTCTGCCCATAGTGAGGGTGAATAAAAGCATCCCACTGCTATGAAACTTAGAGCAAAGCATTGCAGGCCACCAAACAATATCAAGAGATAGGTGGTGCTGAATGTGTGACAGTCACAGCTCAGGGTGTTTTCAGAGGTCAGTGGGACCAGGCTTTGGAAAACAATTCAGAAGAGGATCTGATCTTTCTTTGGAAAGAATTCAGAAGAGGATCATCTTCAGGGTGCAGTCAGAAGAGACAGGACTGCCACATGACAGCACTGCCACGTGATAGCTTTTCAGGGACATGGGGCACTTTCTTGTGTGACTATCTCAGATTTATGTCACATGATTATTGGAAGGTAATGTCACTTGTGAGAATAGCCTGGCTTGGCATGTGCTCACTAAAAGTCTGCAGGGGTGCAGCACTAACACCCTGAAGTTGCCAATTGTCCCAAGTGCATGGTTAACACCCTGGAGTTGCCATTTGTCCTGAGGAGATGTCCTTCTGCCCTGGCAAAGCAGAAGAATGAAAGAATCCAGCTGGGCTCCCCAGTGTTGGACCAGGGATTAGGAAAATCTGTTTTTGCTTGCAGCCTGAGAAAATCATAGAATCATGGAATTGTTAGGGTTGAAAGGGACCTCAAGGATCATTGATTTCCAACCCCCCTGCCATGGGCAGGGACACCTCACACTAGATCAGGTTGCTCAGAGTCACATCCAGCCTGCCCTTATAATCCTCCAGGGATGAGGTTTCCACCACCCCCTTGGGCAAGCTGTTCCAGTGTCTCACCACCCTCATGGAGAAGAACTTCTTCTTAACACCCAATCTGAATCTAGCCATTTCTATTTTTGCTTCATTCCCCCCAGTCCTATCACTCCCTGACACCCTATAAAGTCCCTCCCCAGCTTTCTTGTAGCCCCCTTCAGATACTGGAAGACCACAAGAAGGTATCATAGTATCATAGTATCAGTCAGGGTTGGAAGGGAACGCAAGGATCAGCTAGTTCCAAGCCCCCTGCCATGGGCAGGGACACCCCACACTAGAGCAGGCTGGCCACAGCCTCATCCAGCCTGGGCTTAAACACCTCCAGGTACAGGGCCTCAACCACCTCCCTGGACAACCCATTCCAGGGCTTCACCACTCTCATGGGGAAGAACTTCCTCCTCACCTCCAGCCTGAATCTCCCCACCTCCAGCTTCATTCCATTCCCCTTAGTCCTATCACTCCCTGATAGCCTGAGAAGTCCCTCCCCAGCCTTCTTGTAGGCCCCCTTCAGATACTGGAAGGCCACAATGAGGTCACCTCGGAGCCTTCTCTTCTCCAGACTGAACAGCCCCAACTCCTTCAGTCTGTCCTCACAGGAGAGGTGCTCCAGCCTTCTGCTCATCCTCATGGCCCTTCTCTGGACACCTTCCAGCACCTCCAGATCCCTCTTGTACTAGGGGCTCCAGAACTGGAGGCAGGGCTCCAGGTGGGGTCTCACCGGAGCGGAGCAGAGCGGGGAGAGAATCCCCTCCGTGGGGAGGCGTCAAGCCTGGGAACCCGCAGCGCTGCTTTTTACGGCGCTGCTTGTCAGAGCAGAGCCGCGCTCCCATCCCCACACATCCTTTAGCTGGGGGAAGGACAGCTCTCCAGGATGCTTGAGAACATCCATTCTCTTTTATAGCACACGCCATTGGCGCTGCTGGCATATGCTGCCCATTGAAATAAATGGAGCTTGTCACTCTTGGACGTGTTCCTTGGAAATAAACGGTCAAACAAATTAGAACGCTGAGCCATGAAAATCCTTGTCCTTTGGAAAAATCTGTGCTGGATATAGCTCAGTGCCTCTGCTCATGGTCTGCTTGGACCTTTGGGTGATATTTGTTGTTGTTGTTTTGCTGTTGTTTTCCGCTGGTCGTGTTTGCTTTCTCCGGGCTGTTTCAGTAACGGCTGTGAGGCTGCCGGTGCGAACAGCCTGCAACTGGGGCAGCTGAAAAAGCAGTCTCCCTCCTGGGCCACTAACACAGGTACTAGGGATGCCAGGTCTGGATGGGAGGCCACCCTGGCTGAGGTTTGCCAGCATTTGCAGGACAGGCAAGCCCCCTCAGCTGCTCCTATGGAAATGGGCGTGAGGCTAGCTTATGGCTGAAATCTGTGGCATTTGGACAAAGTTCTGATTGCTTTTAAGTAGTTGCAGCCTTCAGCTCGTGACTCTTGCTCTCTGTTTTGGTTCCAGTACTTGCCCAATGGACTAGAGGAGCTATGATATGCTATGATCAAGCTTCAGCTGTAAAGAGCCAGGTTCCATTATGAGTGTGTTCATGACCCCTCACTGCCATGTTGTCTTGACATCTCCAAAGATCATCCTTGCATTATTAGTTAATATTCACAGCTCTCTAGAGGGTAAGGTGTCTGGGGGAATGGAGGACGATGCAGAGCTTTTAAAGGCAGAAGGGACCACTGAGAACCCCTCTCTGCAGGCTGAAGGGGACAGGACTTCCATGTTTGCTCCCTGTATGAGTGAGCATGTGTTTTTCAGAAATAAAATCCATGCTTGGCCTGAGCATTGGTCATGGTGGAAGGTAAACTATGATCCTTGGTAAGTCACTCACTCCACCAGCCTTTTCTCCCCCTGCTGAAAATACTGATATGGAAATTGAGAATACACAACATCCAGCATCCAGCTGTGGGATGTTGGTTTATCTTGCCCCTCCAGATTAAGGAATGGAATGGAGTGGAGTGGAGTGGAGTGGAGTGGAGTGGAGTGGAAGTGAGTAGAGTAGAGTAGAGTAGAGTAGAGTAGAATGGAATAGAATAGAATAGAATAACCAGGTTGGAAAAGACCTTCAAGATCATTGCATCCAACATATTATCCAACACCACCTAATCAACTAACCCATGGCACCAAGCACCCTATCAAGCCTCCTCCTAAACACCTCCAATGATGGTGACTCCACCACCTCTCTGGGCAGCCCATTCCAGTGGGTAATCAATAATAAATAAATACAATAAATCCAGGTTGGAAGAGACCTTCAAGATCATTGTGTCCAACCTATCAACCAACCCAACCCACCTAAACAACTAGATCATGGCACCAGTACCCCATCAAGTCTCCTCCTGAATACCTCCAATGATGGTGACTCCACCACCTCCCCAGGCAGCACATTCCAATGGGCAATCACTCTCTCTGTGTAGAATTTCTTCCTAACCTCCAGCCTAAACCTCCTGTGGTGCAGTTTGGGACTGTGTCCTCTTGTTCTGTTTAATTCTCTGTTATCATATTATCAGGTTTAGGCAGGGGTTTTATAAGCAGGTGTAGGCATGTGTGCTGTAAAGCCTGCATGTGCCTGCTCTTATCTTGGACTTTCTGGTCATGCAGCAGCTAGCTACAGCTATTATACAATACAGTACAATACAGTACAATACAGCCCACCTAAACAACTAAAAAACTAAACTGTGGCACCAAGCACCCCATCAAGCCTCTTCTTGAACACCTCCAATGAAGGTGACTCCACCACTTCCACAGGTAGCTGATTCCAGGGGGCAATCACTCTCTTGGTATAGAACTTCTTCCTAAGATCCAGTCTAAACCTGCCCTGGCGCAGCCTGAGACTGTGTCCTCTTGTTCTGGTACTGGCTGCCTGGGAGAAGAGACCAACCTCTGCCTGGCCACAACCTCCCTTCAGGTAGTTGTAGAGAGCAATAAGGTCACCCCTGAGTCTCCTCCTCTCCAGGCTAAGCAACCCCAGCTCCCTCAGCCTCTCCTCATAGGGCTTGCTGCTGCTCTGGTCAGATGTCTGGAAATTTTGGACAAATGGGAAAATTCCACCTGGGCAAACATTTCAGGCAGAAAGAGAAGACATGCCTGAGTAAAACCCAGACATCTGTCAGTCCTTCCTAGGTCAGTATTCATCAGTAGTGGCCATATCAATTCTGCAGCCTTCTTGTTGTTAAACTGAACAGGTTTGAAAGCCTTGTCATCATCCACAAGAGCCTAAGCCTTGCTTTAGTTTCATAGTTTCATAGTTTCAGTTAGGGTTGGAAGGGACCACAAGGATCAGCTAGTTCCAACCCCCCTGCCATGGGCAGGGACACCTCACACTACATCAGGCTGGCCAGAGCCTCATCCAGCCTGGGCTTAAACACCTCCAGGGACAGGGCCTCAACCACCTTCCTGGACAACCCATTCCAGGGCCTCACCACCCTCACGGTGAAGAACTTCCTCCTCACCTCCAGCCTGAATCTCCCCACCTCCAGCTTCACCCATTCCCCCTAGTCCTATCACTACCTGCTAGCCTTTACTTTTAAGGTGGTTCTGGTCTGGAATATTTCCCATTCTCACTGTCCATAAACCTAGCCCAGAAATGAGATGCTTAGAATGCCAAGCTCCCCAAGCTCTGAATATAAACCAAGAAACACATATCATGCTTTTCAGTGTGTCTGTAAGACCCTAATGCAGCCTGGATGCTCCTGGGACAGGTGTACTAGAAATCATATCACACTAAAAATCATGGAAACCCCATACAAGAGCCCAGGAATGGCCACTCTGGTTTAGACTAAAGGTATCTTGTTTTCAGCAGTGCCAAAAGAAGGTGCCTAGGAGTATAACATAACTCTACAGTGATATTTTCCCCCCTAGATATTCTCCTGGCATCCAGTTAATTGCAGTTTAATGCCCTGCATCCAGTACATTAAAAGTTTGCACTCCAGATCCTGTGAATTCATTTGTCAAGCTGCTTCTTGAGCTCAGGTAAGCTCTCAACATCCCTGATTTCCTCTGGCAAGGAGTTGTCTGCAGGCCAGCCCATTTAGGGCCAAATGCATAAAGAAATTCTTGTCAAACATGTTTGCAAACAAATTAGCCAAGTTTGCCGTGTGACTGTGGCTTCTGCTGCTGTTGAGTACATAAAGAGTAGTGCTGAGTACGTGGGCAGCACTGCCTTATGTTTTCAATGAATGCATTTGGCTGAAAGCATAAATAGTGGGTGAATTACAGCCAGTTAGGGAAAAGAGGAGGAATCTCCTGCTGTCTGAGCAGGGGAAAGGTAGCAAGACCAAAGCCTTGCTCCTTGAAAGCAGCTTATCCTCTTCACAGTATCACAGTATAACCAAGGTTGGAAGAGACCCCAAGGATCATCAAGTCCAACCTGTCCCAACAGACCTCACAACTAGACCATGGCACCAAGTGCCACGTCCAATCTCCCCTTGAACACCTCCAGGGACGGCGACTCCACCACCTCCCTGGGCAGCCCATTCCAATGACGAATGACTCGCTCAGTGAAGAACTTCCTCCTCACCTCGAGTCTAAACCTCCCCTGGCACAGCTTGAGACTGTGTCCCCTTGTTCTGGTGCTGGTTGCCTGGGAGAAGAGACCAACCCCCTCCTGTCTACAACCACCTTTCAGGTAGTTGCAGAGGGCAATGAGGTCACCTCTGATCCTTCTCTTCTCCAGGCTAAACAATCCCAGCTCCCTCAGCCTCTCCTCATAGGGCTTGTGCTCAAGGCCTCTCCCCAGCCTTGTTGCCCTTTTCTGGACACGTTCAAGTATCTCGATGTCCTTCTTAAACTGAGGGGCCCAGAACTGGACACAGTACTCAAGGTGTGGCCTAACCAATGCAGAGTACAGGGCAGAATGACCTCCCTGCTCCTGCTGGCCACACTATTCCCAATACAGGCCAGGATGCCATTGGCCTTCTTGGCCACCTGGGCACACTGTTGGCTCATGTTTAGGTGGGTGTCAATCAGCACCCCCAGGTCCCTCTCTGTTTGGCAGCTCTCCAGCCACTCTGACCCCAGCCTGTAGCTCTGCATGGGGTTGCCGTGGCCAAAGTGCAGCACCCAGCACTTGGACTTATTAAATGCCATCCCATTGGACTCTGCCCATCTGTCCAGTCGGTCGAGGTCCCTCTGCAGAGCCTTTCTACCCTCTAACTGACTAACATCTGTTCCCAACTTGGTGTCATCTGCAAACTTGCTGATGACTGACTCAACCCCCTCATCCATATCATCAATGAAGATGTTAAAGAGGATGGGGCCCAGCACCAATCCCTGGGGGACGCCGCTGGTGACTGGCCGCCAGCCGGACGCGGCACCATTCACCACCACTCTCTGGGCTTGGCCCTCCAGCCAGTTAAACTCTTAAACTGACCTGGGCTAGGGTCTGCAAATATGATCAGTCATGCATATGAACACTTATTCATCAGATAGCTTGGAGCCATGGGAAGTGGCTGTGGGGAGCAGGCACTAAAGCAGTTAACAGAGCAACCCAGAACACAGAGACTTGAACAGTAACCTTTGCAATGTGCTAACAAGTCACACACACAAATGACTAGGGAGTGGTTTGTGAAGCAAGCAGGACAAACAGGAGGAAATTGGTGATTTTGTTGCATGCCTGGTGTACTAAATCGGGTTCAAGGTGTACTAAATTGGGTGCAAGGGCTTATGCAGCTCCCAAATGCACACTTCTGGGATGCAGCAGTTAGTCAGCTGAGCAGGAGGCAGTCACAGTCTGCTCTGCCACTGAGGACGTTACCTGTGCACACGTGTGCGACTGCTGGCTGCCAGGGTGAGGAAAGAAAGAGTAGATGTCAAGTCTAGCTGGCAGCCAATGCATCTGTCTTCTGTCTTTCACTCCCCCACAGTCGAGGTGGAACTTGGCTATTTTTAATGCTGATGTCTGTGTGTGTGTAGCCACAGGGAATGCTCTTTCTTGTGAAGAAGGGGGGTGGGGAAAGCGATTTTGAAGCCACCTGCATTGCTTAAGCAGACATTTCTCCCTCCATTGATGCTGCACACCCCAGGCTCAGGGGTCCTTTCTTCACTTTGAGGAAGTAGAATTTGTGAAACAAAACCCTGTGATCATAACTGGACAGCTTGGATCAGCAGACCAGGGAAGAAAACTTGTAGTGCAAGGATTGCCACAGTGGAGAATCCAGGTGCTCTGCCCAGATCAGTGTCCTTTCCCCAGCCATGGGCACTTCACTGGTGAAAACACTGAGCCCTCTGGAAGATGCTGAAGCAGATATCTAGTACTGCAAGGTGACAATAGGATGTGCCCATATGAATGAGAGTTCAAAGGTTAAGAGCAGGTCTGAAGGAGTGACACAAGTAGGCAACCATAAATGTCGTTTTAAGGTTTACTTCAACTGCAAGTGGCCCATGGCAACCAGGCAAGTGCTCTTCAGATGCAGTTTAATCATAGAATCAATAAGGTTGGAAAAGACCTCAGAGATCAAGTCCAACCTGTCACCCAACACCTCATGACTACTAAACCATGGCACCAAGTGCCACGACCAATCCCTTCTGGAACACCTCTAGGACGGTGACTCCACCACTTCCCTGGCAGCACATTCCAATGGCAAACAACTCTCTCTGTGAAGAACTTTCTCCTCACATCCAGCCTAACTTCCCCTGGTGCAGTTTGAGACTGTGTCCTCTTGTTGTGGTGCTGATTGCCTGGGAGAAGAGACCAACCCCCACCTGGCTACAACCTCCATTCAGGTAGCTGTAGAGAGCAATAAGGTCTCCCCTGAGCCTCCTCTTCTCCAGGCTAAGCAACCCCAGCTCCCTCAGCCTCTCCTCACAGGGCTGTGCTCGAGGCCTCTCACTAGTCTCATTGCCCTTCTCTGGACACATTGAAGTGTCTCAAGGTCCAACAGGACAGGTAGACAGGCAGGTGGAAGAGCAGCTGACCTAAAGACACCTAAGTGGCTGTGTTTCCCCACATTGACACAGGTTTGTAACAGAGGCTGAGGGGAGGAGGGCAAAAACAAGGCGACATTGCCAGGTATGGTCTCTTGCTCTCTAGCAAAACATGACTTGGTTATTTCCTGGAGCCAGAAGCAGTTTGAGGGTTTTAATAATCCCTGAAGGACTTGTTTTCCATGAATTTGTTCAATTTATTTTTTTTTCAATCACACACACACACATTCCCTCCCCTTCCTTTTGTTTGTTCTGAACTTGCCTTATTTCATTTGTCTCCCGCATTTTGGTTTCTAGGAACATCGAACAACTATTCTCTGCTCTTCCCTTCCCATGCATTAGCTTTTCCTTGTTCTGTACCACTCTATCACATCTTTCTCCCCAGCAATGCTTTTTCCAGCCACAAAATTCCCAAGTCTTTGTAGTTACTTGCTGCTTCATACTACCCGAAGGGAGGTTGTAGCCAGGTAGGGGTTGGTCTCTTCTCCCAGGCAACCAGCACCAGAACAAGAGGACACAGTCTCAAGCTGTGCCAGGGGAGGTTCAGACTGAATGTTAGGGAGAAATTCTACACAGAGTGATTGCCCATTGGAATGTGCTGCCCAGGGAGGTGGTGGAGTCACCATCACTGGAGGTGTTTAGGAGGAGACTTGATAGGGTGCTTGGTAGCATGGTTTAGTTGATTAGGTAGTGTTGGTTGATGGGTTGGACACGATGATCTTGAAGGTCTCTTACAGTTTCATAGTTTCATAGTTTCAGTCAGGGTTGGAAGGGACCACAAGGATCATCTAGTTCCAACCCCCCTGCCATGGGCAGGGACACTCTACACTAGATCAGGCTGGCCAGAGCCTCAGCCAGCCTGCTCTTAAACACTTCCAGGGACAGGGCCTCAACCACCTCCCTGGACAGCCCATTCCAGGCCTTCACCACCCTCATGGTGAAGAACTTCCTCCTCACATCTAGCCTGAATCTCCCCACCTCCAGCTTCATTCCATTCCCCCTAGTCCTATCACTACCTGAGAGCCTGAGAAGTCCCTCCCCAGCCCTCTTGTAGCCCCCTTCAGATACTGGAAGGCCACAATGAGGTCACCTGGGAGCCTTCTCTTCTCCAGACTGAACAGCCCCAACTCCCTCAGTCTGTCCTCACAGGAGAGGTGCTCCAGCCCTCTGATCATCCTCATGGCCCCTTCTCTGGACACCTTCCAGCCCCTCCAGATCCCTCTTGGAATAGGGGCTCCAGAACTGGAGGCAGTACTCCAGGTGGGGTCTCAGCAGAGCTGAGTAGAGGGGGAGAATCCCCTCCCTTGCCCTGCTGGCCACACTTCTCCTGCTGCAGCCCAGGATCTGATTGGCTTTCCGGGCTGCAAGTGCACATTGAGAGCTCCTGTTGAGCTTCTCCTCCACCAGCACCCCCAAGTCTCTCTCCTCTGGGCTGCTCCCCAGCCAGTCACTGCCCAGCCTGGATTTGTGCCTGGGGTTGCCTCGACCCAGCTGCAGGACCCTGCCCTTGGTCTTGTTGAAGCTCATGAGGTTGGCTTGTGCCCACCCCTGCAGCCTCTCAAGGTCCCTCTGGATGGATCCCTTCCCTCCAGCTGTCTGCTGCACCACACAGCTTGGTGTCATCAGCAACCTTGCTGAGGCTGCACTCACTGCCACTGTCCATGGCACCCACAAAAGATGTTGAACAAGCCTGGTCCCAGGACTGATCCCTGAGGGACTCTGCTTGTCCCTGGCCTCCACTGGGACATGGACCATTGACAGCCACTCTTTGGGTGCAGCCACCAAGCCAGTTCTGTATCCATCTAGTGGTCACCCATCAAACCCGTGTGTCACCAGCTTGGAGACCAGGATGTGGTGTGGGACAGTGTCAAAGGCTTTGCTCAGGTCCAGGTAAACGACATCAGTTGCTCTCCCCTCATCTATTAATGTTGTCACCTGCTCATAGAAGGCCACCAGGTTTGTCAGGCAGGATTTGCCCTTGGCAAAGCCATGCTGACTGCTCCCAATCACCTCTTCACTCTTCTTTGTATCCCTCCCTGGCTTGTGGCACTCCATGTTCTCACTCCCTTGTAAACAGGGACTAAACCTAACTGATTAATAATGAAAAAGCATAATGAAAATTCCAGCAATTGTAATGCCTGGAATGATCAGCAAAGTAGTCACTACCATGAAGAGCACTCAGGGGTGCAGACTGACCAATGCATTTCCACTTGTGTAGCTCAGGTCAGCTGTAACTGGCTGTAATGATGGCCCCTGTGAGTGGTATGGTCATTTTTGGCAAAGGAAGCAAATTGATTTGCTCCTAGAAGTCACTCAGGCTGAACAAATTGGTTTTCCTACTGAAATACTTCCAGGGAGCACAGTCAGATGTCTAAAAAGCCATTCCCTTCCCACAGAGGTTCACACTGTATCCTAGGCTCCAGCTCTGTGCAGGCTTTAACCTTCTTTGTACTCCAGCAGCTGCCTCTCTCTCAGCCTCCACACCCCTAGCTCTCTAGTCCTGATCATAAGGAAGGTGGTGTTGGGCCTTCTGCATTCTCAGTCAGCTTCATTGGCCACTTTCCCCCATCCCACTGAGGATAGGCAGCACTGTCCTGATTTTTGAGATCCTCTTTGAACTTGAACCTCCTTTGTCACAGGCTGATTGAAGTTCCTCACCTTCTATTCCTTCAATTTTGACCTCTGTCTCCTGCTGTAGGTTCTATAATTGGGTTTACATCCTCCTCTTGAACGTTTCCTTGCATCTTTCTCAACATGAAACCTGTCAGTGGCCTACAGTTATCTCTTCTGCCTGCACTCCCCATTTTCTCCCTTGTTTCCTCATGCTATTGTTAGTTACTGGTCATGATAAATGATTCTCAAGCGCTGTGATCCTTTGTTTGAAGGGAAGAGGACTGATCAAGAAGACTGGCTGCTCAGGGCTCAGTCCAAGCCAAGAACAGAGTCTCCCTGAAGGATAAAATAACCTCTATTATCTTTTTAGGATTTCCTCATGAGCACAGAGCATTCCTGTTTGTATCTAGGACAATGTCTGATGTTTATAGGAACTCTTCTGAAGCCTCCTAGGGCAATAACTCTTCATATATATATATATGTGTGTGTACACACACACACTGAGACATATATATTCAGAAAGGCACATTTGTAAGGCTGCTTCTTTAGATTCCTTTCAGGCTCGAGGTTTTCTGCTTGTTTTCTCAAGAAAACTCCACTTTAGGGCTACATTTTGAAGAAGGAAACAAAAAAAACCCCCCACCAACAGCAAAAGCATTAAAATTGCATAACTATGACATCACATGCTGTCATTCATATTCTCTTTTATTCCTCCTTCTGTGGCCTGTGTGTTCATCTCTGGAAGGTTAGGATAAACCTTATCATGGAATCATAGGATCAATAAGGTTGGAAAAGAACTCAGAGATCATCAAGTCCAACCTCTCACCCAACACCTCAGGACTACTAACCCATGGCACCAAGTGCCACATCCAATCCCCTCTTGAACACCTCCAGGGATGGTGACTCCACCACCTCCCTGGGCAGCACATCCCAATGGCAAACAACTCTCTCTGGGAAGAACTTTCTCCTCACCTTGAGCCTAAACCTCCCCTGGTGCAGCTTGAGACTGTGTCCTCTTGTTCTGGTGCTGGTTGCCTGGACAAAGAAGAGACCAAC
The DNA here is from genome assembly GCA_015227895.2 of Colaptes auratus. NCBI lineage: Eukaryota > Metazoa > Chordata > Aves > Piciformes > Picidae > Colaptes > Colaptes auratus. Next base: position 12,282,847 of record CM037635.1, on the reverse strand, counting down.
CCCCACTTGGCTACAACCTCCCTTCAGGTAGTTGTAGAGAGCAAGAAGGTCTCCCCTGAGCCTCCTCTTCTCCAGGCTCAGCAACCCCAGCTCCCTCAGCCTCTCCTCGTAGGGCTTGTACTCGAGACCTCTCCCCAGCCTTATTGCCCTTCTCTGGACATGTTCAAGTGTCTCAATATCCTCCTTAAAGTGTCTCAATATCCTTCTTAAATTCTTACCCCTGTCAGGCCTGTGTCCATTGTCCCAAGAAACTCTTGCTGAACGACTTCAATACAATAGCACCTGCTCACAGAGAAGATTTCTACCCATTGATCTCATAGCATTTTTGAAAGGTGAATACCTTCACTGCCCATGCTTCCTGGGCAAAGGGGGATGGAGTAGGGGTGAGTTAAAGGCACAAAAGAAATGTGGTAAAGGATGAATAGGAAAGTGAACCCATCCTCTCTTCACCAAGACTCAGGTGTCAGGAGTTTGTATCCAGGAGGAGAACAGGCCCTGCCTACCTCCATGAAGTGGCTCAGCAAAGAGCAGTAGCTAGCAGAAGAGAAGAGAAGGCTCCAAGGAGACCTTCTTGTGGCCTTCCAGTATCTGAAGAGGGTCTACAAGAAAGCTGGGGAGGGACTTTTTAAAGTGTCAGGTAATGATAGGACTGGGGGGAATGGAACAAAAATAGAAATAAGTAGATTCAGACTGGATGTTAGGAAGAAGTTCTTCCCCATGAGGGTGGTGGGACACTGGCACAGGTTGCCCAGGGAGGTGGCAGAAACCTCATCCCTGGAGGATTTTAAGGGCAGGCTGGATATGACTCTGAGCAACCTGATCTAGTGTGAGGTGCCCCTGCCCATGGCAAGGGGGTTGGAGCTCGATGATCCTGGGGTCCCTTCCAACCCTAACAATTCTATGATTCCATTGGTAACTAAATGAGATCAGATTCCCAGGTCTGCTGGTGCTGTCCCCATAGGGGCATTTACGAAGCACAGCAGCCCCAACTCTTCGGCTCTGAACTGGTTTTGGACAGCAGTGACTCCAGCTTGCTATTTGCCATAGTTTGTTTGTATTCAGGGTCCGAGTTTAAAGCATTAGAGTTGTATGCTAGGCCATCTTGAAGCCCTCCTCTTGTTTTCTTACGTATGGTCTCTCCGCTGCTCACTTTCTCCATAGTCTCTGGAAATGAGGACTGAGTGGTGAGATGCTCCCCTGTGTGTGCTGGGCATGATCTTCCTGACAACTGCTGCTCTGCAGTATTGAGCAGAAGCTAATGCAGCTTGATTCACTGCTCACTTAGGGCTGACAGATGAGCTGGCAAGTCTTTTTGTGGCAGTTTAGGCTACTTTCATATCCAGCTGTCTGCCTCGTCTATCAGCCACAAGTTACTGCCCCTGTGACAGAAAGTCTCAGCAGCTCCAGTTCATCATGCTGTGTCTTGGTGCTTTTAAGCTAATGCACCAGACTGGGCCATGGCACAGCCACAGGAGGACACACATTCCCATCTGCCCAGTCTGCAGAGGCTGTAGTGGGAGGAGGGTCACCAGCAAGTTCTTAAGCTACTACTGCAGGGCTCATCAGAGCTCATCTGTCAGAGCAGTTGAGTGAATCAAGTTACTGGTAATTTGGATCAGTGTCATTGCTCTGTGCCTGAGCTGACTTCAGCTGCTGAGTATGGAGGCTCCAGCCCTAGGTCCTAAAAGGAAAAGTCTTTGCTTTCTTGGTGGATTCAAGATTTTATGCCCATAACCATATTATGTATGTTACAGAGGGAAAATGAGTTTGCTTTTCATTCAGAGCTTGTCATCTGGAGGAAAATTACAGGATGGGCCACGGGAGGAAGCAAATTATGGGCTGCAGCTAACAAACGTCCATTTGCCAGGGCTGCAAATACTCAGGAGGATGGAGGGTCTCCCAAAGCCACAGTTCCACAAGCAGAATTAACATTGCTGCATGGAGCTTGAGAAGTAAATGCAGGCTTTTCATGCAAATCCTTCAAGAGAAAAGTCATCTCCCAGTCTGTGGGATGGGGGAGCATGGAAAGGTACGTGGGGAGGAGAGGGAGACAAAAGGTCGAGTCAGACAAGATTTCTCCCTTTCTGGAAAGTTTGGACAAAGAAAACTCTAAGCAGTATGGCCTTGATCTGAAAATGCATTTCATTTCCAAAGAGCTCTGATATACTCATGGCCTGTCTGCAGGAAAGCAGGAGCTGGGTATGCACCCTCTGCAAGAACCAAGTGCAGGTACCAATGTGGCAGCTAGCCCCAGCCCCTCTTAGGGCTGCTTGGACATTTTCCCCATGTCATAGTATCATAGAATCAGTCAGGGTTGGAAGACATGCCTGAGTAAACCCAGACATCTGTCAGTCCTTCCTAGGTCAGTATTCATTAGTAGTGGCCATATCAATTCTGCAGCCTTCTTGTTGTTAAACTGAACAGGTTTGAAAGCCTTGTCATCATCCACAAGAGCCTAAGCCTTGCTTTAGTTTCATAGTTTCATAGTTTCAGTTAGGGTTGGAAGGGACCACAAGGATCATCTAGTGCCAACCCCCCTGCCATGGGCAGGGACACTCTATACTAGATCAGGCTGGCCAGAGCCTCATCCAGCCTGGGCTTAAACACCTCCAGGGACATGGCCCCAACCACCTCCCTGGACAAACCATTCCAGGGCCTCACCACTCTCACGGTGAAGAACTTCTTCCTCATGTCCAGCCTGAAAACTCCC
>CM037635.1:12266077-12279637 GCA_015227895.2 Colaptes auratus | reverse complement strand
ATGTGTGCAGAGATAAGTTTAATTGTAAGCTAAGGACCATCACAAACTTCAGTGCAGGTCCTACAAAGCATGAATCTCCTCCACCTGAATCAGTACAGCATCCTACTCCTGTAATGAAAATTATGTGGAGACATCCTGAGGCTCCCACCGAGGTTGCCAGTAGCAGATGACAGCAGAACTATGGGAGGGGGAAGGCTAACAGTTCCTTTCTGCCTCTCAGGTGACTTACTCCATCTACTGTCCAAAGAGGGATAGAGGCAGCCAAACACCTAAAAAGGAAGCTGTTGGGTCTTGTCAGGTTTGGAATGGAATGGAATGGAATGGAATGGAATGGAATGGAATGGAATGGAATGGAATGGAAAGATAGAAAGATAGAATAGAATAGAATAGAATAGAATAGAATAGAATAGAATAGAATAGAATAGAATAGAATAGAATGGAAATAGAATAGAATAGAATAGAATAGAATAGAATAGAATAGAATAGAACAGGTTGGAAAAGACCTTGGAGATCATTGAGTCCAACCCATCATCCAACATCATCTAATCAACAGCACCAAGCACTGCATCCAGTCTCTTCCTAAACACCTCCAGGGATGGTGACTTACCCTGGAGGGTTGGACTAGATGATCTTTGAGGACCTTTCCAACCTGGTATTCTATGAATCTATATACACACCTCCCAGGGCAGCACATTCCAAGGGGCAACCTCTCTTTCTATTAAGAGCTTCTTCCTAATATCCAGCCTAAACCTCCCTGGTGCAGCTTGAGACTGTGTCCTCTGGTTCTGGTGCTGGTTGCCTGGGAGAAGAGACCAAACCCCACCTGGCTACAACCTCCCTTCAGGTAATTGTAGAGATCAAGAAGAGCCTTCTCTTCTCCAGGCTAAGCAACCCCAGCTCCCTCAGCCTCTCCTCACAGGGCTGTGCTTGAGGCCTCTCCCCAGCTTTGTTGCCCTTCTCTGGACACCATCCAGCAACTCAACATCTTTCCTAAACTGAGGGGCCCAGAACTGGACACAGGACTCAAGGTGTGGCCTAACTAGTGCTGAATACAGGGACAGAATGACCTCCCTGCTGCTGGCCACACAGGTCCTGATGCAGGCCAGGATGCCACTGGCTTCTAACTAAGCAAGTTTTATTTATTTACAAGCCATCAGCAACACAAAGTCCTTTTTTCAGCTGTCCCTAAACACAAAATGTCAACCAAAAAAATAAATTACTTGAACAAATAGATTCAACCTTTCCAAGTGCCTTTTTGGGAGCAATTTTCTTGCATACAAAGAGCCTAATACAGCAGATAGCCTGTCCATCTGGGTTTAAAGGTGCCCTGCCATATCTACAACTATTCAACAGTTTGGAAAAAAACAGAGCCAAGACTGCAGGCTGGAATTCTTCCAGTGAAGATCACAACACAGGCAAAACCACGACCCTGACACATGGTCCACAGGGACTGAAGTTCCCAACTTCGCCCTCAGTCATTGCCTGGATCAAGTCCAGGCCAATTGGAAGCATTGCATGACTAAACTCACAAAGTCTGAGCTGCCCTCAGCACCAAGCAGAGTAGCTGTACTTTGCTCAGTGTTAGAGTTCCCAGTGAACAAAGTTCAAGCAGCTAAGCTGAAAATTTCAGAGGCTCTCCAGTTTCACTTCCATTCAGTGTAAGAGAGAATAGAAAAGACCAGGTTGGAAGAGATCTTCGAGATCACCACGTCCAACCTATCACCCAACACCACCTAATCAACTAAACCCTGGCACCAAGCACCCTATCAAGTCTCCTCCTAAACACCTCCAGTGATGGTGACTCCACTATCTCCCTGGGCAGCACATTCCAAGGGGCAATCTCTCTCTCTGCAAAGAATTTCTTCCTAACCTCCAGCCTAAACCTCCCCTGGTGCAGCTTGAGACTGTGTCCTCTTGTTCTGGTGCTGGCTGCCTGGGAGAAGAGACCAACCCCCACCTGGCTACAACCTCCCTTCAGGTAGTTGTAGAGAGCAAGAAGGTCTCCCCTGAGCCTCCTCTTCTCCAGGCTAAGCAACCCCAGCTCCCTCAGCCTCTCCTCACAGGGCTGTGTTCCAAACCCCTCCCCAGCTTTGTTGCCCTTCCTGGACACGCTCCAGCAAGTCAACCTCCTTCCTAAACTGAGGGGCCAGAACTGGACACAGGACTCAAGGGGTGGCCTAACCAGTGCAGTGTACAGGGGCAGAATGACCTCCCTGCTCCTGCTTTCTAATTTAACCAGAAAATATTTTGTAGTCAGCATTTTGATTTCTTGAAATGCCTTTTTCCCCCCCCCAGTCTAATATCCACACTGCCCACTGGAATGTGCTGCCCAGGGAGGTGGTGGAGTCCCCATCCCTGGAGGTGTTCAAGAGGGGATTGGATGTGGCACTTGAAGCCATGGTTTAGTTAGTCATGAGGTGTTGGCTGACAGATTGGACTTGATGATCTCTGAGGTCTTTTCCAATCTTATGGATTCTATGATTCTAGGTCTCTTCTGACTGAAAAACTTCAGTGTTGCTTACAGATGGCCCATGGAGCATTAAGTTACTTTCACAAAGCTCACTGACCAGTCAACTTCAGCCTTGCTTGGTTAAGCAAGTATGAATGTTTAAGACAGTTGTCTGGTCCAGAAAGCACAGGAAAAGTTACAGATATCACTCAGTAAAAAACGTATCAGCAGTCCTATTGTGATCCTCATTAGGGGAGAGAGGGCTGTCTTTTCCAGCCTTATTGATCCTGTGACTCTAAAAAACAGCTAGCAAGCCTGACAACAGTGTGTGGCACCTTGCTGTGAACTCCAAGTATAAAGCCTAACAGAAGTTTTATGGAAACCAATCTTGATACAGAAAGCCCCAGCTCAGAGGATGAAGATGAGAGTGTAATGAAGACAACTGAATCCTTGCCAGGCCTCACATCTTTGTAGCTGGAACATTTCATATGTTCATGTTTCTTATTGCAAGATTCCATAACCCTTCCAGTGAAGCACTTACATAAAGTTCAGTGTAAACAGGAGACTGAAATTGTCTTCCTTAACAAGGTCAAGTAACTAAGTGCTTGAGCAAGCATCTGTTTAAGAAACATCAAGTAACCAAAACCAGAGAGGTTTGGCACCACCCTCTTCCCCCCCCTCCCCCCTTTTAATAAATAAGTACTTTATCTACACACAGGATTTTAAAATAAATACTAGCAGCTTCCTGGCAATAATCCTCAAAATGTAACAGCAACTCCTTGCTCCTCTTACCCCTTGAGAGTTCAGTCTCTTCCAGAAGTAAGACAGGTCCACAAAAATGAGCCATATTTTCTAACACATACCTCAGACACCCACAGTCTGTGATAAATACCTCCTTTATGTCCCACCCCTGAAATTACATCCTTCACAGAATTCTTTCCTTCATAGAGGAGTTGCTGATCTCTGACATTTATGGCCAAGTGAAGACAAGGGAGAAGGAGGCAAAGCTATGAACAGCAGTGCTGAGATGTGGGGGAACACGTGGCAAAGACAGCCCAAGGAAACACTTGGGTGGTGGATCAAAAGAAGTGAAAAAAAAAGAAGTCAACTCATTTCTTTTACATCTGCAGGCTTCATGGTTGCTCTTATCTGCAGTTTTTTTCCTCTAGGCCTTCCATTACCATTATGTTAGTCCACAGCTCATGACTAACCAGCTGCACCCTGTAACTCTCTACCAGGTGTCCGTGTGCAGAGACAGAAACCTTCTGTTCGCAGTTGCCTCTCCCCTATTCAATATGCAGAAGGCATTTTAGCATACAATGGAGCAGCACACAGCAGCACATCCTGTGACCACTTCCAGTCTACAGAAAACAAGCAGTGGAGGTTTGGTTTTTTTGCCCCCCCTCCAAGTTTATCATTTTATACTGAATCAAAATTGAGCACCTGGAAAACAAAATACAAACATGTGCATTGGTGAGCTGTCCACCTTTGCCTAAGCCTAAGTGATGTCCTAGGATTCAGAACCACATCATTCCACCCTTGCTGTCTCACCTGCTTCCAGGCATTGTCACTCTGAACCACAAGAATTTGAACAGTTGTCTTGTATGGAGAGCATCAGTGGTGTAATTAGTCCAAACAGCATTCAAACCCCTCTCCCCTCATCAGGAAAAACACAGGCACTTGCCCAATTACATTCCCTGACATGTGAAGTCCACAGTGCTCATCTTACAGCTGGACTGGCTGGACAAGTAATAAAAGGCATAAACCAGGCCACTGTTTCTTCTTTTCATTACTTGATCATGTGAGTCTCTTCATCAGCATCATAAAACTCTTCATCTTCACTTCCACTCCCTGCAGAACTGTCTTTGTCTCCAGACTGGAAACAAAAATCAAACCGGTTAGTGCAGGAGCCACTAGAGCAATCCCAAAATACATCACCATGAACAGCTCATATAGAGGTTGGGGGAGGGGTGGGAAAGAGAGGTTGAGTGACACTATTAAAACTCAGAGAGACATTATTCCCAGATTCATGGATTACATCAGGTTGGAAGGGACCCTCAAAGGTCATCTTGTCCAACCCCCCCTGCAGTAAGCAGGGACACCTCCAATTAGAACAGGCTGCCCAGGGCCACACTGAGTCTGATTTTAAAGGTCTCCAGGGATGGGGCCTCAACTTCATCCCTGGGTAACCTGTTCCAGTATTTTGCCACTCTCATTGTAAAGAGCTTCTTCCTTATGTCCAACCTAAATCTACCCCGCTCCAGTTTCCAACCCCTCATCCTATCACTACAAGCCCTTCAGTACAGCCCCTCCCCAGCCTTCCTGTAGGTCCCCTTCAGATACTGGAATGCAGTTGTAAGGTCTCCCTAGAGTTTGATACTTCAATCAGGAACAAGGAGTCTGACTTGATGTGGGGATTTCTGTTTTCTTTTGAAGAGTGATTTTGTGTGAGTGTGTGTCTCCTTGGTTCATCAATATCTCTTTAGAAGTTCTAATGGATGGGGTTTCTCTGCTTCATCAGTACACCAGAGACTATGTGCAGGAGGGAGACTGGCTAGAATGGTTCTGAAGGGATAATCTACTCAGCCTTCTGAAGTCTGAGGTCCCTGCTCTGTGTTAAGGTACTAGAAAAGGAGACTTAGAACACACAGATTGGGCAAGAACTTTTCCATCCCCAACTATTACTTCAATTAAACTTGGGTAGAAAAATGCCCCTGCTACACATTAGAGAGTCCCTGCAGTACTAACTAAAGGTCTTATGGAAAAGGAAAAAAGCATTACCACTTCATACATTCTGAAGGATAATTCCAGCCACAGTCCTTTCAAGAATAGAATAGGTTGGAAAAGACCTTTAAGATCATCATCCAAGAGCCTCAATGTCCTTCTTAAATTGAGGAGCCCAGAACTGGACACAGGACTCAAGGTGAGGCCTAACCACTGCTGAGTGCAGGGCAGAAGGCCTCCCTGCTCCTGCTGGCCACACTGTTCCTGATCCAGGCCAGGATGCCATTGGCCTTCTTGGCCACCTGGGCACACTGCTGGCTCATGTTCACACAGCTGTCAACCAGTACCCCCAGGTCCCTTTCTGCCTGGCTGCTCTCCAGCCACTCTGACCCCAGCCTGTAGCACTGCATGGGGTTGCTTGGGCCAATGTGCAGAACCCGGCACTTGGATGTGTTCAATCTCTGCCCTGGCCTTGCCCATCTGTCCAGCCCTGTCAAGATCCCTCTGCAGAGCTCTCCTACCCTCTAACAGATCAACTCCTGACCCCAGCTTGGTGTCATCTGCAAACTTACTGATGATGGACTCAATCCCCTCATCCAGATCATCAATGAAGATATTGAACAGGATGGGGCCCAGCACTGATCCCTGGGGCACACCACTAGTGCCTGGCTGCCAGCTGGCTGTGGCACCATTCACCACCACTCTCGGGCTCAGCCCTCCAGCCAGTTCCTAACCCAGCTCAGAGTGCTGCTGTCCAAGCCAGGGGCTGACAGCTTGGCCAGGAGTTTGCTGTGGGGGATGGTGTCAAAGGCCTTGCTGAAGTCCAGGTAGACCACATCCACAGCCTGCCCCACATCCACCAGCTGTCACCTGATCATAGAAGGAGATCAGGCTGGTCAGGCAGAAAGTAGCACTTCTATCACATACCCAAACTAAACTCAGCTGTTACAGCAAGCTGATTTTTGTCTGGCCAGTGTAGCATTTTCCCACATAACTGATACAAATGATATCAGTTCAAAAGAGAGTCCCTTGCCAGTATAAACTCCACCTAGTTAAAAGATTTAGAATCCGCCCCCCCCACCCCCAGTATGCTTGCAGGCACCCTAAGACTTCTGCCTGCCTAGTCATATGCAATGAAGGGTGAGAGAGAGGGTGAAAAAGAGAAATGAAAATCATGATCCTGACTGGCAGTACCATGCATGAAGAATCTGTAGCTTTAGATCTGTCTTCAGAGAAGTTTTGCTACAGCAGCGTGCGTTCACTGCAAAGGAACTGCAAGCAGTTTGAGCACCCAGACCTGTCAGAAGCTATAAAGGGAATCATGTTAAGGCTTTTTTTCTAGATTCCTGAAATGATTTGAGGGAAGTCAGGCTAGCCTTGGATGGTGTCCAACTCGAATATCATATCCTTGTGTGATTAACAGGGACAAAACCTCCATTCTGGGCAACCAGAACACACGTTATCTTCAAAGTGGTACAAAAGGACAATGGATTTCACAGGTGGAATTCAGGCTATGCCAAATAAATTGATGTCTCTCTTGCAGAAGCTTCCTAAAGACCTCTCCATGGCCTGGTCAAATAGGGGTAATGTTTATCAGCTTTCTGTTTTATCAGTGCTTTCTTTGTGAGCTTTAAAAGAAATCCACAATGTGTCACACACATTCTGGATACAGCCTCATTGAAGTTACATGATTACTTCGGGCTTGAACAAACAACTGTGTCCAGTTCTGGGCCCCTCAGTTTAAGAAAGATACAGAGACTCTTGAACGTGTCCAGAGAAGGGCAAGGAGGCTGGGGAGAGGCCTCGAGCACAGCCCTGTGAGGAGAGGCTGAGGGAACTTGGGGCGTTTAGCTGGAGAAGAGGAGGCTCAGGGGAGACCTTATTCTGTCTGCACCTACCATGAAAGGAGGTTGTAGCTAGGTGGGGGTTGAGCTCTTCTCCCAGGCAACCAGCACCAGAACAAGAGGACACAGTCTCAAGCTGTGCCAGAGAGGTTTAGGCTGGAGGTGAGGAGAAAGTTCCTCCCAGAAAGAGTAATTGGCCATTGGAATGTGCTGCCCAGGGAGGTGGTGGAGTCACCATCACTGGAGGTGTTCAAGAGGGGACTGGATGTGGCACTTGAGCCATGGTTTAGTTACTTATGAGGTATTGGCTGATAGGTTGGACTTGATGATCTCTGAGGTCTTTTCCAATCTCATTGATTCTATGAATAATTTTAATCCATCTGGGACAAAGTGTTCCTGAAGAAAGTTCTCTAATTTAGCTTTTAATTAGTTTTAACTCTTTTTTTCTTTTGTGGATCCATTTCAGGTTAGGATTTTAAGGAAACCTGCAGAAGTCCAAGGTGTTCAAGAGGGGATTGGACGTGGCACTGGGTGCCATGGTTTAGTAGTCTTGGGTGACAGGTTGGACTTGATGATCTCTGAGGTCTTTTCCAACCTAACTGATTCTATGATTTTATGATGCAAACCTGGGAAGATTGCTTGAAGTAAGTCAGCCCAGAGGAGAGAGACTTGGGGGTGCTGGTGGAGGAGAAGCTCAACAGGAGCTCTCAATGTGCACTTGCAGCCCGGAAAGCCAATCAGATCCTGGGCTGCATCAGGAGAAGTGTGGCCAGCAGGGCAAGGGAGGGGATTCTCCCCTCTACTCAGCTCTGCTGAGACCCACCTGGAGTACTGCTCCAGTTCTGGAGCCCCTATTCAAGAGGGTATGGAGGGGCTGGAAGGTGTCAGAGAAGGGCCACTGAGGATGAGCAGAGGGCTGGAGCACCTCTCCTGTGAGGACAGACTGAGGGAGTTGGGCTGTTCAGTCTGGAGAAGAGAAGGCTCTGAGGTGACCTCATTGTGGCCTTCCAGTATCTGAAGGGGGCCTACAAGAAGGCTGGAGAGGGACTTTTCAGGCTATCAGGGACTGATAGGACTAGGGGGAATGGGATGAAGCTGGAGGTGGGGAGATTCAGGCTGGACATGAGGAGGAAGTTCTTCACCATGAGAGTGGTGAAGGCCTGGAATGGGTTGTCCAGGGAGGTGGTTGAGGCCCCGTCCCTTGAGGTGTTTAAGACCAGGCTGGATGAGGCTCTGTCCAGCCTGATCTAGGGTAGAGTGTCCCTGCCCATGGCAGGGGGGTTGGAACTAGATGATCCTTGTTGTCCCTTCCAACCCTAACTGAAACTATGAAACTAAGTGAACCAAGTTATGAAGACTCTGATGGACAGATAATACTCAGCACCCCAATGGGCAACATTGGTCTTACCTGGGTTAGAAAGGCAAATGAACACGTGGCTTTCCCCCCTTCAAGCTGTACCACCTGCACTGTTTGCTAGAATTGGCTTTTGTCAGTAAGCCATCTGCACAGTTAGGATGCAATAATGTTGTAATTATCCAAACAACAGCTGGCATAAACTTGATGTGTATGATGGAAGTGTGCAACAGAAGGTACGTGGTGCCATAACGTGTTACCCAGCATGGCTAAAAACGCTTCTGAAGTCTGCATGTAACCCAGCTAAAGCATAGAGCTGTGGCAGGGCTGCCTCTTTCAAGCTTTCTTCAGGGGTGCTTTTGTCACCTGTGCTGCCTTGTCAAGAATTCTTACAGCTAAAATTGGTAGACATGGAAATATGCTCAAGCCTTTGAAAGCAAGCAACTGTTCTCACCGCAGCCATGAACGTTACCCTGCCTCCTGATAGCTGCAAAACTCAGTCTGACTACCTGTGAATCTCAGGCTGCTGGACCAAAACTTAACCAAATTAAAGAGGAGGCTCAGGGGAGACCTTATTGCTGTCTACAACTACCTGAAGGGAGGTTGTAGCCAGGAAGGGGTTGGTCTCTTCTCCCAGGCAAGCAGCACCAGAACAAGAGGACACAGTCTCAAGCTGTGCCAGGGGAAGTTTAGGCTGGAGGTGAGGAGAATCCTCTTCACAGAGAGAATTGTTAACCATTGGCATGTGCTACCCAGAGAGGTGGTGGAGTCACCTTTCCTGGAGGTGTTCAAGAGGAGATTGGACGTGGCACTTGGTAGTCATAAGGTCTTGGCTGATAGGTTGGACTTGATGATCCTTGAGGTCTTTTCCAACCTTATTGATTCTATGATTCTATTCTATCAAAGCAAAAGGTGTTAGCAGGATCCCATCTCATCTCAGCCCAATGGGACAACTAGCACTTTCTTCTGAGCAGCCCTCCAAGTCTTCTGATCATTTACTCAATTTTTATTAGGCCATCAATAACTTCAAGTGTGGGGCTTCAAACATAACACCAAAAGTCACACACTCCCCTCCAGCTCCTTACTTGCTTCTCTCTAATCCCACCCTGCTCACAGAGGAGCAGACACAAAAAACCCCACCCCTACACAGCACTGGAAGCTGTGCAGATCTCAAGAGGTGTTCACTAGGGTGGCAAAATGAAGTGAAAAGTGGCTGTTTAGTCTTGAGAAGACTGAGAAGGGATCTGATCACTGTGTATAAATATCTGAGGGGTGGGTATCAAGTGGAGGGGGCCAAGCTCTTTTCAGTGGTGCACAGTAATGGGACAAGGAACAATGGGTTGAAACTTTAACATAGAAGGTTTCACCTCACATGAGGAGAAACTTCTTTACAGTGAGGGTGATGGAGCACTGGAACAGGCTTCCCAGGGAGGTTGTGGAGTCTCCTTCTCTGGAGACTTTCAAAAGCCACCTGAATGCATTCCTGTGTAGATTACCCTAAGTGATGCTGCTTTGGCAGGGGGGTTGGACCCAATGATCTCTTGAGGTCCCTTCCAACCTCTAATATACTGTGAAAAACCTCCTGCCACTGCATTTGTGGCTATGCCTGGGAATTTTGTGGTTCCAATGTTTCCAACAAATCTCATTTCACAGAATCAGGGGGACAGATCCCAGAGGTTGGTCTAGCTTTAACCCATTTAAAGACTGAGATAGACTTGACATTGCAGGCCAGACAGTGCAGGAGCACAGTGCCTTTGAGAACAGCCCTTCACAAAGAGCCTTCTGTTTTCTTTAGCATCTAAGGCTTCTCAGACTCTGCTTTGCATCAAGCATGCTGTGGCAATCTGTCTCACAGATTACAGAGGCACAGACACCATCAAGCCCTCAATCCCAAAGGAAAAGACTGCAAGCTTTTGGCCTTGAAGGGATGAATTAACCTAGCTATATTTCAGCCTGCATTTTGAGACAACATTTCAGACATGATGGTAAGGTTACCAAACTATCTTCTGTATCTCCTTAGGGCTTGTCCTCCACAAGCCAAGAATCACTATCCCGATCTGCTTAGGGTGGCATATTTAAGCTGACAGCTGGAATAAACACAACAGAAGAGTACTAGGAAAAAAGAAAAAGAATATACCTGTGAGCCATCTAGGGCTTGCAGTGACATAGCTTCATCACCCAGCCTCCAGTATGAGCATACCTGCAGGTCTGAAATAGTTTCTAGCAAAGGGCTGTTTAAGGTCTCTGGTAACAACAAACTTAAGAGGCCAGACAGAAGACCTGTTGCTCCAAAGACAATGTAAGGCAGAGACCATTGTACAGATTTCTAGGAAATAGAACAAAGAACAGAGAGAGTTAGGTTAAACTGGTTTCCTCTAGCTCATATTACAGATTAAAACATTTAACTTTCCCAACCACTCTCACCTGGCAAGTGTTTGTGTTCATACCCAGCATAAAAGTTACCAATCCTACTGTTTGGGGGAGGGTTTTCTTTTGTAACCAATATGGTCAATTGTGTCTCATCAACACTGTTCTACCCACACAAAGTCTAGTATGGACTTCAAAAGAATGTATTACTGCTGAATTGATACTCTGTTCTTGTCCATAACATCTGTACTTGTTGATAAACAGCACTCTGTAGTACGGAAGAGATCAGAGAATCCCAGACATTGTGGTCGGAAGGGATCTCTTAGGGTCATCTAGGCCAACCACCTACTCTAAGCATGACTACAGCCAGCATTAGACCAGGTCAGTAATAGCTTTGTGTCACCAAGCATTGAAGAAAAACCTCTAAGGATGTAGATTCCTCCTCCAACTTCACTGTTCCAGAGCTGCATTAAAGCCTCCCAGATCCCAGGGAGGTGGTGGAGTCACCATCACTGGAGGTGTTCAGGAGGAGACTTGATGGGGTACTGGGTGCCATGATCTAGTTGTTTAGGTGGGTTGGGTTGGTTGATAGGTTGGACACGATGATCTTGAAGGTCTCTTCCAACCTGGATTTATTGTATTGTATTGTATTGTATCTTTCAGAATCTTTATTTAATCCCCATCCCACTTGCAGCCATTGAACCCCTGCTGAAATGTTCCATGCAAGGTGCAATATTCACACAAGCTTTCATCCCAAGCCGGGTGTTCTAGGCTCCTGACCATCTTGGTTACCCTCTAATAGACTCTTCCCATATTTTTCAACATCCTTTTGGAACTGGGAGGGAACTTCATCTGCAGGCCACATACTGAGTTGAGACTGATGTAGCTCAGTGCGACCTTTGCCTGTTTGTGATGAGAGAGCATCGCTAGGTCCCTTTTGATTTGTCATCCACTGTTGCACCCAGGGCTTTTCCAGCAAGGTTGCTGCTCAGCCAGTGGGTTCCCAGCCTGTACTGACCACACCAGAAATGTCAATTTATATTTTTCCTGTTGGCCTTCATCAGGTTTTTACTGGCTCAAAAGTTTTCACTGCACTCAAGAGCTATGACTTCCTATGTCAGTCACTCCTTATTTTGCATCCTCTAAAAACAAGAGGAGGATGCCCATTGGAATGGGCTGCCCGTGGAGGTGGTGGAGTCACCTTCATTGGAGGTGTTCAGGAAGAGGCTTGATGGGGTGCTTGGTGCCATGGTTTAGTTGTTTAGGTGGGTTGTATTGTATTGTATTGTATTGTATTGTATTTAGGTGGGTTGGATTGGTTGATGGGTTGGACGCGATGATCTTGAAGGTCTCTTCCAACCTGGTGGTGTATTGTATTGTATTGTATTGTATTGATGCATCCTGTCTTATCTTCCACTTGTCACCAGCCATCAAATACCAAGCCTGTCACTATCTTGGTGGTACATGCAGCATTCAAGCCTAATATTCCTTTCACCCAGGACTCAGCTCCTCAGCTTCCCAACACAAATGCTGTGGGACAGTGTCAAAAGCCATACAAACCCCTTCCTTGCCCTCCTCCCTTACTTCACCCATGCTGCCTTCTCTGATGAATGACCAATAACCAAACTGGCTGAGAACGAATTGTCCTTAGCAAAGCCAAATTCAGTGACCTTGATTACCTTCTTGTCCTCCACAGACTCTAAGAGGTAATGCCCCTGACTTTCCCAGAGACTGAGTTTGAGATACTCAGCCTCTAACTGGATCCCTGGATCCATTTTCTGATCTTAAAGATGCACATAGCATTAACTTTTTTCTGTTTTCACCCCCACTGTTATCAGCAACCTTTCTTTACAGCAATGGTTTACCACAGATGAAGGACACTTGCCTCACTACCACAGCCAGGTCTTTCACCATCTCTTAGGGACTCTTATCCCATGGAATAGAATAGAATAGAATAGAATAGAATAGAATAGAATAGAATAGAATAGAATAGACCAGGTTGGAAGAGACCTTCAGGATCATTGCATCCAACTTATCAACCAATCCAACCCACCTAAACAACTAAACCATGGCACCAAGCACCCCATCAAGTCTCCTCCAATGATAGTGACTCTATCACCTCCCTGGGCAGCACATTCCAACGGCTAACAACTCTCTCTGGAAAGAACTTCTTCCTAACATCCAGCCTAAACCTCCCCTGGAGCAGCCTGAGACTGTGTCCTCTTGTTCTCGTACTGGCTGCCTGGGAGAAGAGACCAAGATCTGCCTGTCTACAACCTCCCTTCAGGTAGTTGTAGACAGCAAAAAGGTCTCTGTCCTGAGCCTCCTCTTCTCCAGGCTAAGCAACCCCAGCTCCCTCAGCCTCTCCTCATAGGGCTTGTGTTCCAAACCCCTCACCAACTTCGTTGCCCTTCTCTGGACACCTTTCAGCAACTCAACATCCTAAACTGAGGGGCCCAGAACTGGACACAGGACTCAAGGTGTGGCCTAACCAGTGCAGCATACAGGGGGAGAATGACTTCCCTGTTCCTGCTGGCCATACTGTTCCTGATGCAGGCCAGGATGCCATTGGCCCTCTTGGCTGCCTGGGCACACTGCTGGCTCATGTTCAGCCTACCATCGACCAGTAGCCCCAGGTCCCTCTCTGCCTGGCTGCTCTCCACTCTGACCCCAGCCTGTAGCACTGCATGGGGTTGCTGTGGCCAATGTGCAGAACCCGGCACTTGGATGTGTTCAATCTCCTGCCCTTGGCCTCTGCCCATCTGTCCAGCCTGTTGAGGTCCCTCTGCAGAGCCTCTCTACCCTCCAGCAGATCAACTCTT
>CM037635.1:12221920-12266067 GCA_015227895.2 Colaptes auratus | reverse complement strand
TGAGGCTGCTGAGCAGGAACATGAGAACTGTCCAGCTGGGTTGCAAGGCCCTGTTCTTGGGATTTAGCACCAGACTTGGTAGAGTTAGATACGGGTTGGACTCTTATAAAAGTCTTTTCCATCCCAAAAGATTCTGTGATCCTCTGATTCTATCTTATGAACTACTTCGGTGTCTGGGTGATTTAGACTTGTGTTAAAGCTGGCTGTAATTGTGTAGTCAAAAAGGGGAGAGACCGAAGTGTTTTGAATCCAGAAGTTCCTTTCTGGAATCACCAAACAGCTACTAATGTTCAGGTTGTGAGTAGAGGAACAGCCACCCTTGGCTTCTCCAAAATTCAGATGCAGCCACGTTGTTTCTCTGCACAGCTGAGTGTTTCGTTCCCAGATGGATGCCATAGAATCACAGAATCGTTTCAGTTGAAAATGACCAAAAGATTCTGTGATCCTCTGATTCTATCTTATGAACTACTTCGGTGTCTGGGTGATTTAGACTTGTGTTAAAGCTGGCTGTAATTGTGTAGTCAAAAAGGGGAGAGACCGAAGTGTTTTGAATCCAGAAGTTCCTTTCTGGAATCACCAAACAGCCACTAATGTTCAGGTTGTGAGTAGAGGAACAGCCACCCTTGGCTTCTCCAAAATTCAGATGCAGCCACATTGTTTCTCTGTACAGCTGAGTGTTCTGTTCCCAGATGGATGCCATAGAATCACAGGATCATTTCAGTTGAAAATGACCTTTATGATCATCAAGTCCAATCATTATCTAACTGTACCAAGTCCAATGCTAAATCATTTCCCTCAGCACCGCATCTCTGTGTCTTGTAAACATCTCCAGAGCTCCCCCTCCCTGGGCAGCCTATTCCAGAACCCTCTCAGTGAAGAAGTTTCTTCTAAGAGCCAATTTAAACTTCCCCTGGTGCAACTTGAGGCCATTTCCTTTCATCCTATCAGTTGTTACTAGGGAGAAGAGACCAATGCCCATCTCATTACAGCCTTCTTTCAGGGAGTTGGAGAGAGTGAGAAGGTCTCCCCTCAGCCTCCTTTTCCCCAGACTAAACAACCCCAGTCTCCTCAGCTGCTCCTCACAAGGCCTGTACTCCAGACCCTTCACCAGCTTTGCTGCTCTTCTCAGGACCAGCCCCCAGCACTTCAATGTCTTGTAGTGAGGGCCCCAAATCTGAACACAGTAGTCAAGGTGTGGCCTCACCAGTTCTGAGTATGGAGGGGGGACAGTCAAGTTGCCGTGGTTTGTGGGTTATCCCGAACCAAATGTATGAGAAAGTTCCAGATGAGAACTGCAAGCTTCCTGAGGTCCTTAGAATACAGGTGGTCAAGCATCTTTCCTGCTGTCAGGGCACTGTGCTATCAGCTGTCACATTATCTGCACTTTCACATCCAGGATATGTAACATCCCCTGCCATCACCTCTGCTGGAGAAACCCCACATCATCTATTCCAAATCCACTCCATTGGAAAAGCCTTCCTTGGGGCCTCCTTCTACATGAGTGCCTGTGGAAATCTGCCAGCACATATTAGCTGTAATGGGCAGTTAGGTGCTGGCATGTGTAACTCATTTGTATTGTGTCATTTACCTCAGTGGCAAAACCCATTGTCTCCATGTTTTCTACATCCAGATAACTCAGGTATTCATTCTTTCTTCCACATATCAAGTATAACATCTGGATGTAAAGATAATTTGAAACCTCCTGGTTCTTCAGATAATGGGAAGCACATGAAAGTCTCCTTTTCCACTGCCTTGCTGCACAAGCTTTGGAAGTGTTCCTTGCTGCAATACCCTTATTGTATATACTGCTCCATCCTGGTGTTTTTGAGTGACAGTATTCTCTTGCAGATATCTTTTGTAGATGGTCTTACAAGATCTTGGCTCTTACAGCATCCCAAGATCACACAGAGAGCTACAGCTCTTTGGAGAAACAAAGTCCACCAGATCTTTGTGTCTTGGAACTGCCACAAGGTGCCAATCTGTTTGCTGGAGAAATGGCCTACCACAACCTATAGAGAAACCTCCCTGTGGCATCCTGATTGACAATCAGTAGCCCCTACATCCTGTGTCTAGAGCTAAAGATGTAGAATCCCATCACTCAGGGATGCTGTCTCTTTTTGTGCAGAAACCCAAGGTGTCTCTACACAGTTCAGTAGACCATACTTCAGATAACCTTGAGCTGGTGCCAGACAGTGCCTGGCAATCTGAAGAGAAGAGAAGAGAAGAGAAAGAAGAGAAGAGAAGAGAAGAGAAGAGCGAAGAGAAGAGAGAGAAGAAGAGAGAGAAGAGAAGAGAAGGAGAGAAAGAGAAGAGAAGAGAAGCGGAGAAGAGAGAGAAGAGGAAAGAAGAGAAAAGAGAGGAAGAGGAAGAGAAGAGAAAAGAGAAGAGAAGAGAAGAGAAGAGAAGAGAAGAGAAGAGAGAGAGAAGAGAGAAGAGAAGAGAAGAGAAGAGAGAGAAAGAAGAGAAGAGAAGAGAAGAGAAGAGAGAAGAGAAGAGAAATAGAATTAGAATTAACCAAGTTGGAAAAGACCTTTGAGATCATCAAGTCCAACCTATGATCCAGCACTATCTAATCAACTAAACCATGTCAACAAGCGCCCCAACAAGTCTCTTCCTAAACACCTCCAGTGATGGTGACTCCACCACCTCCCTGGGCAGCACATTTCAAGGGCCAATCTCTCTTTCTATGAAGAACTTTCTCGTCGCCTCAAGCCTAAACCTCCCCTGGTGCAGCTTGAGACTGTGTCCTCTTGTTCTGGTGCTGGTTGCCTGGGAGAAGAGACCAACCCCCACCTGGCTACAACCTCCCTTCAGGTAGTTGTAGACAGCAAGGTCTCCTCTGAGCCTCCTCTTCTCCAGGCTAAACAACCCCAGCTCCCTCAGCCTCTCCTTGCAGGGCTGTGCTCCAAACCCCTCCCCAGCTTTGTTGCCCTTCTCTGGACACCTTCCAACAACTCAACATCTTTCCTAAACTGAGGGCCCCAATATAGCACAGTTTGGGCCAACTTATCAGGCCAGACAAGTAGGGCCTCTTGAGACTTTCCATGTTGGTGCCACTGCGCCCTCAGATCCCCAGACTTTGCTAATTTTGACTCTGATCTTCTATCTGACCTTCAGAAGCACCTGTTTGATGTCTGGTTGTCTTTACACCTTCACCTATAAGGGGTTTTCCTAAGCTATCTCACTAGTTTTTCAAGGGCAGGTCAGGACCAAAAGCCTTATTTTTCAGTTTGGAGTTGCTGTTGAAGGACAAGCTGTTCCTGTGATGACCTGCAGCAGTAATGATTAAGAAACTTAATGGAAGGCAAAGACACTGAGCAGAATAGCAGTGCTGCACTCCATGGCACACCTAGGGTAGGAATAGCTGCTGAAATCCATTGGGTTGTCCTTGTTAAGGGTTTTTTGCATTCTGAAGGCATTATGAGGAGGATTTATCACCTGCAAAGTGTCATCTCTGCCTCTGAATGTTGTTGCTTCTCTCTACTTCCGTGGAATCTTGGCAGTCTCCAGAGCAAGAGACATGGTCCAAACAAGTCTTCTGTGTGCTGGGGATAAGCCAGAGACTGAAGGGCATAAATGTCAAGATGACAAGCAGTACTATGGCCAAATGATGACTGCTTGAGAAGAAAACAGCCTATGAAGATACAGGCACCTTTATGTTCAACAGTGCCATCTCTATCTCAGTCATTTGCTGGGAGACCACAATGGCTAATCCTACCTCTTAGAACTACATTCCATTGTCTTTTATTTTATTGTCTTAACTTTTTCATATGTTTAAGTGCAAACGTGGTTTGTGAAGTCCTCTGCTCAGCCTGAAACCCCCAAGGTGTCTGTGGTGAAACCAGAGCTCCCACTCCAGGGTGGACACTGCAGGTAATGCCTAAGGGACAGGAAACCAAACAGGATCAGGGCAATAGTTAAAGATGCCAAGAAGGATATTGGATGCAGATGTGCACCTTGGGACAGGAACAGGGGAGACAGCTTGAGAGCAAATACCCACTGACAGAGAGAGATGATTTGAGGAAGCTCAGATCTCTTTGGAAACTGAACTGGAGCTGGTTTGCAAGACAACTGTCTATCTAGCAGAAAGGTAGGGAATCAGCTTGTAGCAGCATTCACAGTACAGCCAGGAATCCCCAAGCCTCATCTGAAATGGAAAAGTGCTTCCAAAGGAATTGTTTGTTGCTTTGTTTGCAAAAAGTGCAAACGGCACTTCAGAGGAGCAGGAATGCCTTGGTGGATTGTTTGGCTGAACACTCAGTCAGGGTACATTGTAATGAGCCATATGCTAGTTCTGCATAGTGTTATGGAGTAAGCCAGCTGCAACGTGCAGCTGATGAGTCTGCTTGGAAGAATCTTTTTCCATAACAGGAGGCCAGCAAAGGCAAGCATTCTGGCAGGTACCATCAACCCCTCTGACCGCTCCTGTCACCTTGAGTGGATCTGATGAAGCTTACAGAGCAAGAGAACCTCTGCTTTACTTTTGTCCTGGCTAGGCTTGTTTAATAGTGACTGTTTTCATGAACAGTGCCTTTCACGTTCTTATGGAAGAGGTTTCCACCACCTCTTCCTGCATCTGCCATTCTCATTGCCTCAGTCAGGGCTCATTCAGCTCAGCTGATGTGTTGGAAACCTCCTGTGAGTTAAGGGGATGAAGGTCAGGAGGGGATGAGAACCTGATGAAGTGTGAGATCACAAAAGTGGCTGTGCAGCAAGAGAGAAAATGTCCTTTTTGCTCCAAATCCCATCTCCTGCTGTGGCCAAAAGCTGATGCCGAGGCAGAAGTAAAAGAGAGAGTAAGCAAGCATTTCCTCCAGATACCAGCCTTAAACAATTTGTCTCTTGGGGACTTTCCAGATCCAGAGATGTTTCTTTTTTGCATTAGATAAACTTCAGTGGACTTTCCTTCTGTGCACTTAAGCCTTCTCTTGAATGCACTTAATCTTCTGGCATCCATGGCAGCCTGTGGAGATGAGGAGTTTCATGTCTTAGTCACCACATCCACTGATGGGACAAGCTGAAACTTCCTCTGCCAGGAACAGGACTTCTTTAGATCTCAGCTGTGCCAAGTGTGGGAAATTCCCCACCTAGAAGGTGGGGACATGACTAACTCTTTGAAGGTCTCTTTTCAAACTGTTATTGGCTGCTTCCAAGGCAAAACTAACAGCCTTGTCAGGATCTACTACAAATGAATGCCACAAAGCCAGAAACACAATGACAATGAACCAGAATGAAGTTTTAGCTCTAAGATAACTAATTTAACTTATAATTTTAGGTTTATTTGGGAGGGAGAGATTGAAACTTAGCTTAGGGTTATCCTTTTGCATTCACACATATCTAGTGCTTTTGAATGCTCTGGGTTCATCATTAGATATGGACAAAAAAGGGCTGAACATCTAAGGAATTACATCAGAGAGGCTGAAAAAGAAGCCATGCAGCTGTCTCAGTTTTGGGGTGCCCATGTCAATGTGACATGCAAGCCTCTAAAGAGCAACACAACCATGAAGCAGTAGTGCCAGAGTGGGAGGTGGGAACCATGTGGGAAAACCTAGGGAATACCATATTTATGACTGAGTGAGAAGCCTGAATCACTCTCATTAAAAGAAAAATCCCCCACAGACAGGATTGTTAAGACTGTTCTTATTTGACACAGTTATTAATGAGGAGGAGGAGGAGGGAGCAAATTGCACATTAATGAACTTCAAAGACAATAACTCTCTGGGAAGATCTGAGTGTTCTGGTATGCAGAGATCATTGATCAAATGTAATGCAGTGCTACCATTATGTCAACAGAACAGTGAAGTCCTGGAACACTGCATCTAGTCCTTTCCACCAGCTTCACTGGGTAGACCCCTTTTGCTGTCAGTGACAATGAGGAAGATTAAAAAGCCTATTTTCCTCTAAAACCCCCATATGGTCATTATGGATTGTGACATAAGGTCACCCACAGGTATGTTTGGAGTTAAGGGTTAATGGGTAGTTTACTTCATCCACCCAACTCTTCCTCTCCTTCCCCTCCCTCCACGTCTGTTTCTTGCTTTAGTACCTCTGGTCAGTGTCATAGAATCATAGAATCAATAAGGTTGGAAAAGACCTCACAGATCATCAAGTCCAACCTGTCACCCAACACCTCAGGACTACTAAACCATGGCACCAAGTGCCACGTGCAATCCTCTCTTGAACACCTCCAGGGATGGTGACTCCACCACATCCCTGGGCAGCACATTCCAACAGCTAACAACTCTCTCTGGGAAGAACTTTCTCCTCACCTCCAGCCTAAACCTCCCCTGGTGCAGCTTGAGACTGTGTCCTCTTGTTCTGGTGCTGCTTGCCTGGGAGAAGAGCCCAACCCCCACCTGGCTACAGCCTCCCTTCAGGTCATTGTAGACAGCAAGAAGGTCTCGCCTGAGCCTCCTCTTCTCCAGGCTAAGCAACCCCAGCTCCCTCAGCCTCTCCTCACAGGGCTGTGTTCCAAACCCCTCCCCAGCTTTGTTGCCCTTCTCTGGACACCTTCCAGCAACTCAACATCTTTCCTAAACTGAGGGGCCCAGAACTGGACACAGGACTCAAGGTGTGGCCTAATCAGTGCTGAGTACAGGGGCAGAATGACCTCCCTGCTCTTGCTGGCCACACTATTTCTGATGCAGGCCAGGATGCCATTGGCTCACGTTCAGCCAGGCGTCAATCAGTACCCCCAGGTCCCTTTCTGATTTCCCATAGATAAACTCCTGCAAAGTTCCAAACATCAGGCCAACCCTGAAACAACATGCTTTCTGCCAACACTCAGGTTTCACTGCAAAAAAACAAAAAGACAATCCCTTACTAAAATCAGACATTTTAGGTGCTGTGACCAAAATCTCTGTGATTCAGAAAGAAGTTGGAATATGAGGCTGAGGGAGCTGGGGTTCCTTAGCTTGGAGAAGAGGAGGCTCAGGGGAGACCTTATTGCTGCCTACAACTACCTGAAGGGAGGTTGTAGCCAGGAAGGGGTTGGTCTTTTGTCCCAGGCAACCAGCACCAGAACAAGAGGACACAGTCTTAAGCTGTTCCAGGGGAGGTTTAGGCTGTATGCTAGGAAGAAATTCTTCACAGAAAGAGAGGTTGGCCATTGGAATGTGCTGCTGAGGGAGGTGGTGGAGTTATCATCACTGGAGGTGTTAATTTAAGAAGAGACTGAATGAGGCACATAGTGCCAGGGTTTAGTTGATTAGATGGTGTTGGGTGATAGGTTGGACTTGATTATCTCAAAGGTCTTTTCCAACCTGGTTAATTCTATTCTATTCTATTCTATTCTATTCTATTCTATTCTATTCTATTCTATTCTATTCGCTCAGTCATAGAGGAGGCATGCAAACTACAGAATCATAAGATAGTTGAGGTTGGAAGGGACCTCTTGAGATCTAGTCCACATCTCTACTTCATTTCAGCTAGAGCAGGTTGACCAGGACCACGTTGAGTTAGGTTGACACTCCATAACATGTCTAGGCAATGTATTCCAGTGTTTGACTGCTTCCACAGTAATAGATAAGTTTATTGTATTCAGGTTGACTTTTTGGGTTCTTGTCTTGGTATTTTGTGGGTTCTTTGTGTGTTTTTTATGTGTGTGTGCATTTTTTGGTTTGTTTTTTAACTTGTGCCCATTGCCTCCTGTCCTGTTACTAGGAACCACTGAAAACAGCCTGTACTCCTCCTCTTCCTTCCCACCCAACAGGTATTTATTTGCATTGGGAGGCTCTTCCCTGAGCCTTCTTTTCTCCAGGCTGACCAGTCCTGGCATCCTGTCAATGCTCCAGTCCCTTTATCATCTTTATGGACCTCTGCTGAACTCTGTTTTGGAGACTACCTGCAGAAGATGAGCAGCTCCACGGTCGCTGTTTTCCACAGGCATAGGGCATTGCTGTGTGGTGTGGACGTACCTAAATCCAACCTGATAACTTTGGTAGTCAGGACTGGAGGTTGGGCAAGTCAGAGGCATTATCTCAGTGGAGCCATGGCAGGAGAAGAGCAAGAGCACGGTCAGGAGGGCAACATCACACAGAGGTGAGTACAGCAGAAAGCTGCCAGTTCTAATTGCTTCCCATGCAGCTGGCAGTTTGCAGCAAGAGTGGCTGTAAGGAAGCAGGGAATAACAGGCAGGAAAACTCCCAAGCTGGAGTCCCATGTTAAGAGGGAGTGGAGGAGGAGAGCTTTAGGGGTTGAAATGGGAACCATAATTTGTGAGGCAGTACCCTCCTGACAAGGAGCAAAGCACCATCACCTCCCCCTAACTCTGCTTACCTTGATTCCAGAGCCATTGGAATAATTTAGGTTGGCAAAACCCCATTAAGATCATTGAATCCAACCCCACTTCCCTGGACAGTCTGTTCCAACACTTGACAACCCTTTTGGTGAAGAAATTTTCCCCCATGTCCCACCTAAACCTCCCCTGGTGCAACTTGAGGCCATTTCCTTGTGTCCTATCACTTGTTACTTGGAGAAGGTATCAACGCTCATCTGAGAGCTGATGACAAATCCAACAGCCCACCCTAATGCTGGAATAGCTGGAAGGAAGCTGTGGTTGCTACAGAGAGTGACTGAACTGACTGGAAGAATGGGAACGATAGAGGGGAGAGGAACATAGAGTGTCCTGAGCAGCAGGACACCACCTCTGCATCTTAGCTGAGTAATAAAATGAGACAAGTGCAGTTGGGTGAGCACCAGAAAGGTCCTGACATTTCAGAAATCCTTTGCTGTTTTGCCTTTAATCAATCTGTACTAAGCCTCAAATGTGGAAAGAAGTGCTTAGGGCAAAGGTGAATTTCATATTAAGAGTAAATTGCTTTGATGCTTGTCAAGTTGCCAACATTTTTACAGCAAGGAAATGGTAGTATTTCCCAGGCTCCTGGCATGGTCCTAAAGGGCACATCTTGTGACCCAATTCTCTTCCTTTCTCTCCAGTTGTAAAAGCCACGAGCATAAAGGTGCTGCAGCTTTTTGGTACCACCAAGTAGAAATAATAATAATAATAATAATAATAATAATAATAATAATAATAATATCATCTCAGCAGTGTAAGTTGTTTCTCAGTCTTGGAGCTTTATTGTAAAGGTGGAATGAAAATAAGACAGGGGAAAACTCATTGCCATTTCACAGGATTATTTCTGTGGTGGTGAGAGAGGTCTATGCCAAGCACAGAAAGAGAAACAGCTGTCCAGGCAGACTGAAACAGCCTGAGACACAAACTGAACTAAAACTAAAGATCCTTTACATTGCTACCAATCTACCAACGAAATTAGTTTAGAATTATCTTTGTTTTTCCTTTTTACCCCAAAACATGCAGCCAGAGTGTTTCAGTAGCTGACCCCTCCTAAAGGCACAGCCTAAAACTGTCACAATTTCATGTGTGTATTTCTCTCCCTTCCTACTCGTAGCAGAGTTTACATTCCTTCACAAAGCAGCCCCATTACTTCTAAGTGAGAATTGTGCCCCATGCTCACCATGAAGGCTCTCCAGAGAAAGAGCAAATGCTTTTGATAAAATACCTTACAATACAGGAAGACTGCTGTGAGAGAGAGGCATATCCTCACTTAGGCATGAAATCAACAACAGCAAGATTTGTGCAAGTCTAGAACTGAATTCTAGTGGCATCTACATAACAGTCTCACACCAAGTTTGTTTGTTTCTCAACTACAAGCAGGTGCACTACAAAGTGTAATTACAGAAGATCACACTTACTCAGTGTGCACTATGCAGGTACAGCTTCAATACAGTGGGCTAACACTGTTCAATATAGGTGCAAACCCACAGTGTGTCTCAGGCAATCAGCACCAGAACAAGAGGACAGAGTCTCAGACAGCGCCAGGGGACGCTTAGGCTTGAGGTGAGGAGAAAGTTCTTCCCAGAGTCATTCGCCATTGGAATGTGCTGCCCAGGGAGGTGGTGGAGTCACCGTCCCTGGAGGTGTTCAAGAGGGGATTAGATGTGGCATTTGGTGCCATGGTCTAGTAGTCATGAGGTCTGTGGTGACAGGTTGGACTTGATGATCTTTGAGGTCTCTTCCAACCTTGGTGATACTGTGAAAACTTATTCAGTGTGCACTATGCAGGTACAGCTTCAATACAGTGGGCTAACACAGTTCAATATAGGTGCAAACCCACAGTGTGTCCCAGGCAATCAGCACCAGAACAAGGGGACAGAGTCTCAAACTGCACCAGGGGAAGTTTAGGCTGGAGGTGAGGAGAAACTTCTTCCCAGAGAGAGTCGTTTGCCATTGGAGTGTGCTGCCCAGGGAGGTGGTGGAGTCACCATCCCTGGAGGTGTTCAAGAGGGGATTGGATGTAGCACTTGGTGCCATGGTTTAGTAGTCATGAGGTGTTGGGTGACAGGTCGGACTTGATGATCCTCAAGGTCTTTTCTGACCTTATTGATTCTATGATTCTTTTGTGATGAAATGGAACCAGAGCTACATCATTAGCAGGGCCACAGAACAGCCTTCTTGCCAAGCTTACAGGGCCAGCATGCTCCGTTGGTCTGACCAAGGGTCCAGGAGTAACGCCTCTTGCCCCCTCTCCTTCTAAACACCTACGACCAGAGCTGCTGCATGAGGAACACCATGGCCAGCACTCACCTCTGCAGTACTGGACCCACTTGCAGCAAGCAACCCAGTTGCTCAAGCCACCTCTGCGCTGCCCTACTGCCTTCCCTTCAGAAACCCCAAGTCCTCTCACACCCCTCCCACCCTCACACACTGCTTAGGCTTCTCACCCCACATCCTATACCCCTTCATACCTCTCTCACTCCCATTACAGACCTTTTACATCCCTTACAAACCCACTCGCGACCCTCACGTCCCACCTCACATACCCCTTCTGACCCACGTCCCCACACTCCTCACACACAGCCACCAAGTCTTTCACATTCCAACTCACGTACCCCTCGAGACCCCCTCACAATGCCGCAGACACCCCCTCCCCCTTCCCCCCTTTTCCTATTTAAATGAGGAAGGTGCGCCTGCGCTACCGCCTCCACCGGCGGTACGGGAGTAGTGGTGTTTCCGCTTCCCCGGGCGGGCTGCTCGCCGGCTGCTCTCCCCGGCGCTGCGCATGACAGCCGCCTCGCATCTCCCGCCCTTTCCTCCTCCTCCTCCTCCTTCTCCTTCTTCTTCTCCTCCTCCTCCTCCTCCTTCTCCTCCTCCTCCTCCTCGGCGAGGGCCCGGCCGTCGCTCCCGCTCCGCCCCGGGCTCGGGGATGCGCTGCTCGGCGGCCGCTCGTAGGAGCTGCGTGGCTGGCGGGGCGCGGGATGGAGGTGGAGGAGGCGTTCCCGCTGGTGGGGCAGATGGGGCCCTACCAGGTGTACCTCTGCGTGCTGCTGGCTGTATTCCTCCAGGTGAGAGACGGCCTCCCCTCCAGCCCCTCTCCCGAGGGTGGGAGCGCCCGTGGGGGAGGCTGAGCTGAGCGGGGCATGTCCCCACGCATGCAGTGTGGGCGCTGTGGGTGTCTGTCCTCTCAAGCGCTTGGGTGGATGTGCCCGTGGTGAGCACAGTGGGGTGTGAAGGTTAGCGTTGGAGGTCTGCAGAGGTTTGTGGTGGCAGTAAGTGCTCTTTTGCTTTAGGTTTAGCAGCACTAACTTGCTGTGCACCTGGTGCAAAAGTGACCTCTGTCCAAAGGCAGTGGGCTTCTACGGAATGAATTTGGGGCACATGGCTGGTGTTGCTTGTGCTGCCTTGCCTGGGTCACTGGGGGAGCAGATTGAGAGCATGCTGTTTGTCAGGTGAAGGGCTGGTGAAGCGAAATTAAACAATTCCAGGAGCTGGACTGGAAGACAGCAACTTCTGTTGGAGACTGTGCTGGGAACCCTGCTGTTAATGGGCCGGGGTAGTGATTTCTACGTTGCACATGACTTGTTTGTGGTGGAAATGTTTCAGAAGCTATGGGTGGTCACCGATACTTCTGTGTGCAGAAGCTTTCATCTCACCAGCTGATAGGCTATGACCATTTACAGTGCTTTGACTTGACTCCTAGAATGTAGGTGCAATGACTGCATTAGGTGTTTGCATGAGGCTCTGCATTTTGGGTAAATCAAGTGTGAAATAGAAACCTGGAAACCTCTTAAGGTTTGTAATACAAGCGGAGTCCAAAGTAACAGTGGAGTGCTGTAATGTCATTCAGAGGCTGCGTGGCCAACTGATGTGCTCTGCAACCAGGTTTGTCATTACTTCCCCCTCTGAATCATCTTTGTGCTCATTCCAGTGGTGGTGGGGAGGGTAGATAAGGCTAGCGTGTGCACCTTCACAGTCAGGCCTAGGCATAAAGTATAGTTTGAATCGGATGGAATTTTGGTTTACTCCATGTTAACTCTTCAAAAACCGAATTATAGTGAATTCAGCTAGGTTGACACGTGGTGGATTACTGCCATTGTGAGGTCTTACCAGATGCAGGAGGGAAGAAAGGAAACACTTACCCCACCTCTGCTGCCCAGTACTTTGTAGCAATCAAGAACTTCCAGTCATGGACTGTGAGTGTGAAGATGTCTTCTCTTGGCAGCTAGGGGACTGAGGAATGTTAAGAAGCTTTGAGATGAGCAGAGAATATTCAGGTGCTCAGTCTTGTCAGCTTTTCTTAGTTGCAAAGCTATGATCACGAGCAGCACAGGCTTTGTGTGTTTGTTTTCTTGCTCCATTGCTCTCTTTTTTTTAACAAAACTGATTTATCTGATTAATCCTTTAAAACTAGCTGTTGTTTATAGCTTGTTCTGCCAGCTGATGGCTAGAAAAGGTGGAAATTCACTAAAGGGTTAGGGATTAAGAAAGCAACAGTTACTTTTCTTACCGGTTCTAGTCATGTTCTGGAATGAACTGTGGCCACAGGAAGTGCTCTGCATTCCCAGAGTTTTGAGAAGTATGGGTCAGCTGTTCTGTAATGCTCTTGTTTCTCTTACTTTTTAATGGATTAACTTGCATTTCTCGTGGGAGAAGGAAACAGGGAGATCTTTGCAAATCCTGGAGCTAATTCAGAACAACTAAAGAGAGGCAGGGGGAAAGGTAGCAGTTTTGCAGGTCTGTTCCTGGGTGGGTTTGGTTTTCTTAGTATCATAGTATCAGTCAGGGTTGAAAGGGACCACAAGGATCAGCTAGTTCCAACCCCCCTGCCATGGGCAGGGACACCCTACACTAGATCAGGCTGGCCACAGCCTCATCCAGCCTGGGCTTAAACACTTCCAGGGACGGGGCCTCAACCACCTCCCTGGAAAACTCATTCCAGGGCTTCACCACTCTCATGGGGAAGAACTTCCTCCTCACATCTAGCCTGAATCTTCCCACCTCCAGCTTCATTCCATTCGCCCTAGTCCTATCACTACCCGAGATCCTGAGAAGTCCCTCCCCAGCCTTCTTGTAGGCCCCCTTCAGATACTGGAAGGCCACAATGAGGTCACCTCGGAGCCTTCTCTTCTCCAGACTGAACAGCCCCAACTCCTTCAGTCTGTCCTCATAAGAAAGGTGCTCCAGCCCTCTGCTCATGCTCATGGCTCTTCTCTGGACACCTTCCAGCACATCCACATCCCTCCTGTAATAGGGGTTCCAGAACTGGAGGCAGTACTCCAGGTGGGGTCTCAGCAGAGCTGAGTAGAGGGGGAGAATCCCCTCCCTTGACCTGCTGGCCACACTTCTCCTGATGCAGCCCAGGATCTGATTGGCTTTCTGGGATGCAAGTGCGCATTGAGAGCTCATGTTATCTTTAATTCTTGACCTTCACCAATGAGGATCATCCCCCGACTGATGGGCTTTCTGTGCCTCAGATTGTGCTGGATGCAGGAGTTTGTAAGGGATTTAGAGACAAAGCTTGGTGTCTTTCAGTCCATGAATAGATTTGGGCATAGACAACTGGTTCCTGCTTGGGTGGTTGATTGCTTTCTGTGGTCCTTTATTGGTGCCAAGTTACATAATGTGTCCCTGGGACACAAGGGAAAGACTGAAAGCAGGTTCTACAGCCAGAGTTAATCTTTTGTTTGGTTTATTGTCGCTCTTAGGAGGATGGATCCAGAGGTAAGTAATGCATCTGGGAAGTGTGAAGTAGATTTAGGTATTCATGGGTGCAGCATCTGGCTACAGAATGAGAACTCCTATTAGTCTGTGGCACCAGCTTTGGTATGGACTGATTATTCCATTTTATTGCTTGTTTATTGTTGCTTCCCACATGCTCCCTCAGTTGCCTTGTATTTTCACATGGGCCTATTGGCATCAAAAATATGTCCAAATTCTTAAGAATACCATGTGGATGAAAACTACTTTGGTCTGTGTTAAGTGCCTTTGTGTCTTATGCTGTGCTTAAACTCTCTGCTTTCCCTGCCCCAGAAGATTCCTAGCAGATGTTGTTCCTTTGCTTACAGGCTTTTCTGCTTTTTAATCTCTGCATGTTTCTAATCTCTTGAGTTCCATGCTTTATAGGCATTTTCCCCTCATCTTAGTATTTTTCTTCTCATGCATATTTCTACACTGTCCCCCACAGCAAACTCCTGGCCAAGCTGTCAGCCCATGGCTTGGACAGGAGCACACTGTGTTGGGTTAGGAACTGGCTGGAGTGCCAAGCCCAGAGAGTGGTGGTGAATGGTGCCACAGCCAGCTGGCAGCCAGGCACTAGTGGTGTGCCCCAAGGATCAGTGCTGGGCCCCATCCTGTTTAATATCTTCATTGATGATCTGGATGAGGGCATTGAGTCCATCATCAGTAAATTTGCAGATGACACCAAGCTGGGGGCAGGAGTTGATCTGCTGGAGAGTAGAATGGGCTTTGCAGAGGGACCTCAACAGGCTGGACAGATGGGCAGAGTCCAAGGGCATAAGATTGAGCACATCCAAGTCCTGGGTTCTACACATTGGCCACAGCAACCCCAGGCAGTGCTACAGGCTGGGGTCAGGGTGGCTGGAGAGCAGCCAGGCAGAGAGGGACCTGGGGGTACTGGTTGATGGTAGGCTGAACATGAGCCTGCAGTGTGCCCAGGCAGCCAAGAGGGCCAATGGCCTCCTGGCCTGCATCAGGAACAGTGTGGCCAGCAGGAGCAGGGAGGTCATTCTGCCCCTGTACACTGCACTGGTTAGGCCACACCTTGAGTCCTGTGTCCAGTTCTGGGCCCCTCAATTTAGGAAGTTGCTGGAAGATGTCCAGAGAAGGGCAACACAGTTGGTGAGGGGTTTGGAGCACAGCCCTATGAGGAGAAGCTGAGGGAGCTGGGGTTGCTTAGCCTGCAGGAGACTCAGGGGTGACGTTATTGCTGTCTACAACTACCTTAAGGGAGTTGCCTTCTCCCAGGCAACCAGCACCAGAGGACACAGTCTCAAGCTGTGCCAGGGGAGGTTTAGGCTGGAGTTTAGGAAGAAATTCTACAGAGAGAGTGATTGGCCATTGGAATGTGCTGCCCAGGGAGGTGGTGGAGTCACCATCATTGGAGGTGTTCAGGAGGAGACTTGATGGGGTGCTTGGTACCATGTTTTAGTTGATTAGCTGGTGTTGGATGATAGGTTGGATGCAGTGATCTTGAAGATCTCTTCCAACCTGGTTTATTCTGTTCTACAGGAAACTGCATCTACTATGTAGCCTTACTGTTAAGACAACATGTCTGGTCTCTAAATGCAAATTACAAATGTAGTTTAGCTCACAAAACTTCTTTGAAGATTAGTTGTACCAAGCACATATGGGTTTGGGTAAGACTTGCCACAATACTCAATTTTCAAGTGGGCTTGAGTAAACAAGTCCTTGGCCTGTGCAGTGACCATGCTCTGGGTTGCTTGTAGTCAGAGAAATTATTTTGTGTTTGGTGTAAAACTAGATTAAGTGTAAGTCTTGTGTGCTGCTTCTTTCATCATCTTCATTTCTTGGCTGGTTTGTATTCCTCTCTTACCTGCTGCTGCTGTTAACGAACTTGTTGAGCTATTGGGATTGTTTAGCCTGGAGAAGAGGAGGCTCAGGGGAGGCCTCATTGCTCTCTACAACTACCTGAAGGGAGGTTGTAGCCAGGAGGGGGTTGGTCTCTTCTTCCAGGCAATCAGCACCAGAACAAGAGGACACAGTCTCAAGATGCTGAAGATGTTGAAGAGCATTGGGCCCAGCACTGATCCCTGGGGCACACCACTAGTGCCTGGCTGCCAGCTGGATGTGGCACCATTCACCACCACTCTCTGGGCTCGGCCCTCCAGCCAGTTCCTAACCCAATGCAGTGTGCTCCTGTCCAAGCCATGGGCTGACAGCTTGGCCAGAAGTTTGCTGTGGGGGACGGTGTCAAAGGCCTTGCAGAGGTCCAGGTAGACCACATCCACAGGCCTCCCCACATCCACCAGGCAGTCACCTGATCATAGAAGGAGAACACCTTCCACTGGACCAGGCTGCTGAAAGCCTCATCCAGTCTGGTCTTAAACACTTCAGGGCAACCTTTGTCTTGCAACCCTCATAGTAAATACTTAAAGGGAGCTGATACCTCTTAAAATACTTATGACTTTGAAGTAAAAGTAATTGCTTGACACCTATGCATTACTAAAGGTGCTCACTGTCCTTGGAAGAAATTATATGGAAGCATTAATAAAGAATGGTGGTTAGACAAAAAATGAGAAGGGTTTCTTGGTCTCTTGTGACTCAACATATATGGTTGAAAGTGTTTTGTCCATGCCAGTGAACATGAGCTACAGGATTGCCCAAGTCCAAACTGAACCTGCAGAAACCTGAGAATGGAAGTGTGTTCCTATCACATCTCAATTAAAAGGCCTTTTACAACATGTTAGAGTTTAAAAGGGAAGTTGTGTTTGCACAGATGAGCACAAACCTACAGCGCAGAGGCCCAAGGTTTTACCTCTTGAAGTAACCTTCTTGTTCCCACACTGGTTTTGTGGGTTGTATCTTGCTCAGAACACACTTATTCTAAAGGATAGTTTTGCTTTCCTTGAAGTGATGAAGGCTTTCAGGGTAGTTGCATCACTGAACATAATTCCTTGCTGTGCTATAGCTTATTCCTGTGTGGGAAGAGAAATTAACTGGATGGCTGTGAGTATGTAAACTAATCACACAGAAAGATCTGCTGCTGCTCATTTAGTGGAAAATAGTGCTCACTAAAAGTTGGTGGGACATTTAACACCAGTCCTATCAGTTGCTCCCGTTGGATGGGGGAGAACTTTCTTTGGTCATGTTACGTTTCATTTCAGTGATTCACATGTTAGCCCAAGACTTCTTGGTCCTTTAGTGCTCTTCTGTAGATAAAAAATAGCTACCAGAGTCAGAAATGCAGTCAGTGTGGGCTGTCTTTCTGTGGTTCTTTCAGATGCTTAACTGTTCCTTAAAAGAAACAATCACAGAATCACACAGAATCACCAAGGTTGGATGAGACCTTAAAGATCAAGTCCAACCTGTCACTGCAGACCCCATGACTGAGCCATGGCACCACGTGCCACCTAACCTTTGCTGATACTACAGCCTTAATAACATGAATGCAGCTGGTGCAGATACTGGGCTGTGTTCTGCAGAAAACCCAGAATGACAGCTGAGAGGTGTGACACTCTTCATTAGCAGTGGGGTCCTGGACTCAGATACAGTGCAGAAGTTTGTATGCAAGGGAAAACTACAGTCAGAGCGAACTTCGGGTAGGGAAGAAACATTTGCTGCATCTTTGAGACCTTCCATGTAATTGGGCTCAAGTTTAGGTAGTTTTAAGTGACCTTCACAATTACCAGGTCTTGCTCTTCTAATGATGACCACATTCACAGACACTGAAGCCACATGTTCTATGTGACCATATAAACATACCAGTTTTTGCAGTTTAACTTAACAAGGGTGGCTTTAGCCTCTGTGCAGTTCAATGCCTGCTCAATGTGCTCTTGTAAAGACCTTATCAGAATTATTACTCTTGGGCAAGAGGCTTGAGTTTTGAGAGAAGCACTGAGGAGTAAACATGCTGAAGGCCTAGCAACTGAGAGAAGCAGTTTGTTCTGCCTATTTAAAAAAACAACTAAAAACTACAAAAAAACCCACCCACAACCCCTTCCCTCTCAAACCACCAACAATGAAACAACCAAACAAAACCACAGCCAACAGAAACCCCAGGCCCAAGCAAAGCAACAACAAAAAATAGACTAGAGTTAACCAGGTTGGAAAAGACCTCAAAGATCAAGTCCAACCTATCACCCAACACCATCTAATCAACTAAACCATGGCACCAAGTGCTTCATCCAGTCTCTTCCTAAACACCTCCACTGATGGGGACTCCACCACCTCCCTGGGCAGCACATTCCAATGGCCCATCTCTCTTTCTTGGAAGAATTTCTTCCTAACACCCAGCCTAAACCTCCCCTGGTGCAGCTTGAGACTGTGTCCTCTTGTTCTGGTGCTGGTTGCCTGGGAGAAGAGCCCAACCCCCACCTGGCTACAACCTCCTTTCAGATAGTTGTAGGCAGCAATAAGGTCCCCCCTGAGCCTCCTTCGGGGCTAAGCAGCTCCAGCTCCCTCAGCCTCTCCTCACAGGGCTTGTGCTCGAGACCTCTCACCAGCTCTGTTGCTCTTAAACATCCCAGGTGACCCTGGGAGGTAACAGGCATAATTCTACTGTATACCAATGACTATGGATTATAAATATTTGTGTTCTGACACATTGCCTCCATTCTTCCCTGCCCATGTGTGTACACACAGTCTAACTTCTCCTGTGTTGCAGGCAGTACATTGCCAGTATTTTTCCACTGGTGAGCCACATGATCGAGGCTCTCCTTGCTGTCACGTCTTCCATGCTCAGGACCTCTACTTTTCTCTAGGGTATAAGAACTTGTAGATGTGTAATTTAATACTGAATAATTGTTTCCAACCTGCACATCGTTGTTGCTCTTTCTTTCTGACCCAAATCAAGTTTTGTGCTCTCAAATGCCTTATTTTTTTTTAAAGTGGGAGTAGTTAATGCAATTACTTCTATTTATAGCTAATGTAGTGCTTTCACGTGTGGTGTTTGCATTAAGCAAGGCCTCTGCTCTTGCTTTCTGCAAGTACCAGCCCAGTGGGACTGGAGTCCTTCTGGAACAGCAGCATCTGTTTTCTCAGCCTTGTGTTTACAGTATGATCTCTGAATAAAGGTGTGGACCTTAACCTGGTTAAACATTATAGCTGCGATCACCTGGTCAAATTCCTAATGCTGGTGAGCCTGGGGGGAAAGGGTGTTAAGGATTTGCCTTGGAGAGTGCAATGAAGCTTTTATGATCCTCATGTAAGCGAAGCTGAAGGGAGTTGTGTGTTGCTTGTTCCAGTTTTCTGGTGGTGGTGGTGTGCTGTTCACCTGCTGTCTTAAATATCGAGAAAAAGACCAGGGCTCTTCAGTCTCTTTCAGTTTGCAGATCCTCTACAGAGGATGTTCAGTCCTTGTACAGTAAATTTAAGACAACTTTGGTGTTTCTTAATTACCTTTTTGCAATGAAGCTTTTATGATCCTTGGGTAAGGAAAGCTGAGAGGAGAGGCTGAGGGAGCCGGGGCTGCTTAGCCTGGAGAAGAGGAGGCTCAGGGGAGACCTAATTGCTCTCTACAACTACCTGAAGGGAGGTTGTAGCCAGGTGGAGGTTGGTCTCTTCTCTCAGGCAATCAGCACCAGAGCAAGAGGACACAGTCTCAAGCTGCACCATAGACTACTTCTCTGGACTGAATGTAATCTTCAGAGGGTACAAACAGGAGAAACTTAACCCAAACAGACTAAACTTAGCATTTTATTATCAGTGACTACAAGTTGCTGCCTCTTCTCCCTGTGCTTGGTATTCGTCTTGATTTAATCCAGATCAGTGCAGGGAATTCAGTAGGGAGCTGTTAGCATCCACATAGAGGCAGTGAGAATGTTTTATGAATAGACAGTCTACATTAAAATGTGTAAATTTGACTTGACTGGGGTTACAGAATGGATACAAAATGAAGGTTTTCTTTGTCACAATGCATATACTGTAGCCTTTTAATCCTTTATAAAGTTGTTGTATTGTGTTTCTAGTTGATTTGATAACATTTTATGTTGATCACCAGTCTGCACAGCTCTGTTAATCCTAAGTGCATGCATTTAGAATTCTTAGGGGGAGAATCTCTGGATTCATTTACACAAACTCCTGCCTCTTACTTGAACAATAAAAGCTGTCTTTGAATTTCTTATAACTTCAGAATAGCATAGAATTAACCAGGTTGGGAAAGACCTCCGAGATGGAGTCCAACCTATCACCAACACCATCTAATCAACTAAACCATGGCACCAGGCACCCCATCCAGTCTCTTCCTAAACACCTCCAGTGATGGTAACTCCACCACTTCCCTGGGCAGCACATTCCAATGGCCAATCTCTCTTTCTGGGAAGAACTTCTTCCTAACATCCAGCCTAAACTCCCCTGGTGCAGCTTGAGACTGTGTCCTCTTGTTCTGGTGCTGGTTGCCTGGGAGAAGAGACCAACCCCCACCTGGCTACAACCTCCCTTCAGGGAGTTGTAGAGAGCAAGAAGGTCTCCCCTGAGCCTTCTCTTCCCCAGGCTAACCCTAACCCCAGCTCCCTCAGCCTCTCCTCCTCTCCTCATAGGGCTTGTGAGTTTGCTTTGCCATTACTTAAGAGTGCTTCTAGAAAGATGTTTCTGGTCTCCAGCATCACAAATGGGGTTTGGTGTGGGGGTGTTTGCATTCTGTTTTGGTTTTGTGTGTTGCAATTAAATGAAGAGGATTTTCCATACCTGTAAACCAAAGAACAAGACAGATGGAAGACCAGTCTTGCCTCAGCAGTGACTACAACAAACATGAATGCAAAACAATCCTATGTGATAACAACAGAATGCTTCAGTTTTCATACACTCTCCTGATTCAACAGATCAAATTCCAAGTGTTTATACTGGTACATGTTTTCTATCCTTGCTTGCTGCAGCCACTTGGATGATTAAAGCTGAATTTATATATATGTAATTTTGGTTTTCTTCCTGTAAAGAGATCTGTAGTGCTTCTCAGCCTGAGCCAGGGGAGGTTTAGGCTGGATGTTAGGAAGAAGTTCTATACAGAGGGAGTGATTGCCCATTGGAATGGGCTGCCTGGGGAGGTGGTGGAGTCACCATCAGTGGAGGTGTTCAGGAGGAGACTTGATGGGGTGCTTGGTGCCATGGTTTAGTTGCTTAGGTGGGTTGGATTGGTTGATACGTTGGACACGATGATCTTGAAGGTCTCTTCCAACCTGGCCTGGTCTATTCTATTCTTTTATGTGCCTGCAATCACTGAGTTTTCAATTTAGTTTCCTGTAGTTCTTCCTGGAGCAAAAGTTGGAAATGTTTTGCTTTCTCTCTCTAAACCAAATGCCTTGAGAATTTCATTTTCTGATCTCCTTGAAAATATGTTTATTGCACAAGCCCTATGAGGAGAGGCTGAGAGAGCTGGGGTTGTTTACCCTGGAGAAGAGGAGGCTCAGGGGTGACCTCATTGCTCTCTGCAACTACCTGTAAGGTGGTTGTAGCCAGGAAGAGGTTGGTCTCTTCTCT
The DNA here is from genome assembly GCA_015227895.2 of Colaptes auratus. Lineage (NCBI taxonomy): Eukaryota > Metazoa > Chordata > Aves > Piciformes > Picidae > Colaptes > Colaptes auratus. The sequence continues at coordinate 12,244,595 of CM037635.1, read as the reverse complement.
CTAGCAACCAGCACCAGAACAAGAGGACACAGTCTCAAGCTGTGCCAGGGGAAGTTTAGGCTCGAGGTGAGGAAGAAGTTCTTCATGGAGAGAGTCATTCGTCATTGGAATGTGCTGCCCAGGGAGGTGGTGGAGTCGCCGTCCCTGGAGGTGTTCAAGAGGGGATTGGATGTGGCACTTGGTAGTATGGTTTAGTCATGAGGTGTTGGGTGACAGGTTGGACTTGATGATCTTTGATGTCTCTTCCAACCTTGGTGATTCTGTGATTCCTTGGTACTACTAACAATGTTTCCTGTATCCATGAGGTGTATGCTGTATGTGGGAGTTGGTGTTCCTCTGACCAAAGGAAGAGTGTCAGGAGAGGAATTCCTTTTCTGACAAGTAATTGACAAAGTGCAAGAACCACTGTGTTGGAGTTGTGATTTAGCCCATGATATTTAGCAGACAGGGGCTGTACATGGCATCTTAGAGTGGCAGAAGGAGAATATAAAGTAGGAATGTTATTTTTATACTGAGTTGATCCAGCTACAGAGGAAACATTGCTTGGATATGTTTAGCATCTTTGATGTTGTTTTTTTTGTCTTTCATGGCAGCTCTATGTAGCCACTGAAGCCATCCTCATCGCGCTGGTGGGTGCAACTCCTCCCTACCACTGGGATCTCCAAGAGCTCTCAGCTAATCAGAGCCATAGCAACCAGTCAGTGAGTGAACAGAGGGCTTTTGGGGAATGGCTTCTGACTGCCAATGGCAGCGAGGTGCACAAGCACGTACACTTCAGCAGCAGTTTCACATCAATCGTCTCTGAGGTAAGACTGGAACGTGTTTTGCTGGCTTGGTGTGAGTGGTAAAGCTTAGTGGGTCAGCTGTGGGGGGCAGCATCTTTCTTCCTTACTAATACATGTTTTGATTAGCAAATGAAACAAGCACTACCCCCAGGTAGAGAACAGGTAATCTACTTGCATCTTTAGTGGCTAGAAAAACTAGCTTTCTTTTACTGCTGGTGAGGGGTTTGGAGCACAAGGCCTATGACGAGAGGCTGAGGGAGCTGGGGTTGCTTAGCCTGGAGAGGAGGAGGCTCAGGGGAGACCTTCTTGCTGTCTACAACTCCCTGAAGGGAGGTTGTAGCCAGGTGGGGGTTGGTCTCTTCTCCCAGGCTACCAGCACCAGAACAAGAGGACACAGTCTCAAGCTGCACCAGGGAAGGTTTAGGCTGGATGTTAGGAAGAAACTCTTCATAGAGAGAGTGATTGCCCATTGGAATGTGCTACCCAGGGAGGTGGTGGAGTCACCATCACTGGAGGTGTTTAGGAGGCAACTTGATGGGGTGCTTAGTGCCATGGTTTAGTTGATTAGATGGTGTTGGGTGATGGGTTGGATGTGATGATCTCAAGGGTCTCTTCCAACCTGGTTTATTCTATTCTATCTTGACCAAAGTTCTGCTCAAAAACTTTCCAACTTTTCCATGTGGAAGCTGTTTATTGGATCATGTAACCTGGTTCTACAATTGAGATGGAATTATGCCACTTGTTTTACTAGTGTGCTCATAATCAGTCATGGACCCTGAGCTCTTTCTGGATAACTCATGTGATTCCCTTAAGGTCAAAGGCATGTAGTGTGTTCCTGATGCAGTTAGCAAGCAGGGAAGGAACTGGAGCAGAAGTGGCTACTGCAGTGTTTGCAGCTCCAAATAGGAGGGAAGAAGTGGGCAGTGAGAAGTCCAGTGAACAATGCAACTCCCTCCCATTCTATCCCAAAACAATCTTTAGCTTTATTGATGTGGCCTCTGTGTTTTCTGAGTGTGTTCTTTCATGATCTAGCTGCAGTCCCTACAGAAATTATTCCAGACTCTGCACTGACATGTGCAACACTCATCCTTCCTGGAGACTTCAGTGTCTATTAATGTCAAAATCCTCTGTGCAAAAACACAAGCCCTATGATGAGAGGCTGAGGGAGCTGGGATTGTTTAGCCTGGAGAAGAGGAGGCTCAGGACAGACCTTCTTGCTGTCTACAACTACCTGAAGGGCAGCTGTAGCCAGGAGGGGGTTGGTCTCTTCTCCCAGGCAATCAACACCAGAACAAGAGGACACAGTCTCTTGCCAGGTGCAGTTCAGGCTGGAGGTGAGGAGAAAGTTCTTCAGAGAGACAGTTATTAGCCATTGGAATGTGCTGTCCAGGGAGGTGGTGGAGTCACTGTCCCTGGAGGATGTTCAAAAAGGGATTGGTCATGGTTTAGTAGTCATGAGGTGTTGGGTGACAGGTTGGACTTGATGATCTTTGAGGTCTTTTCCAACCTTATTGATTCTATGAAAACCCTACCTGAGTTCATCTGTTACAGGACCTGGATTTAGAGCTGTACAGCTGAGTCAAGTATAGTATCACTTGATAATTCATGGCTGTTGTCCAGAGGCACTAATGCTATCTGAATTAGTCCTGTAAAACACTTAACTTTATTGCTTATGAACATATTAATTAAAACTGCCAGCTTTGGAATAATACCAAGCACTTGTGTACACAGCATTGCTTCTTACTCTGGTAATAAAGAGGATATGAATACTTATGCCACTATCTAAATTAAAATCCTAAGGGATGGTGGATTTTTTTTTTCCTTTTATTATTTTAAGTTGATATGAGAATCTCTTCTAGAGTAGAATAAAATTAACCAGGTTGGAAAAGACCTTTGAGATCATCAAGTCCAACCTATCGTCCAACACCATCTAATCAACTAAACCCTGGTGCTAAGTGCCCCATCCAGTCTCTTCCTAAACACCTCCAGTGATGGTGACTCCATCACCTCCCTGGACAGTACATCCAATGGCCAATCACTCTTTCTGTGAAGAATTTCATTCTAACATCCAGCCTAAACCTCCCCTGGCACAGATTGAGACTGTGTCCACTTGTTCTGGTGCTGGTTGTCTGGCAGAAGAGATCAATCCCCACCTGACTACAACCTCCCTTCAGGGTGGCTGTCATGAGGGAGGTGACTCTCTTTACGAAGAGTCACATGGCAAAACCAAGGTGTAACAGGGACAAGTTGTTACTGGGGATATTCAGACTGGATGCCAGAATTTTTTCCCCACCATTTGAACTATTAAACATTGGAATAAACTCTCGAGGGAGGTGGTGGAATGTTAGGCAGTTCTAATGTCCAACTTGGCAGGGTGCTGAGCCATCTCATTTAAACTGTATTCTTACCCTGGAAGGATGGACTAGATGATCTTTGAGGTCCTTTCCAACCTGGTATTCTATGAATCTATATACACAGGCCTTCACTGCAAGCTACCTCTCCTGTTTCTCACTGTTAAAATACAGTAATTCCATGTGCACTCGATGATCTTCGAGGTCTCTTCCAACCTTAGCGATACTGTGACTGTGATACTGTGAGTCCAACCTGTCACCACAGACCCCATGACTAGACCATGGCACCAAGTGCCACATCCAATCCCCTCTTGAACACCTCCAGGGATGGTGGCTCCACCACCTCCCTGGGCAGCACATTCCAATGGTGAAGTACTCTCTCTGGGAAGAACTTTCTCCTCACCTCCAGCCTAAACTTCCCCTGGCACAGCTTGAGACTGTGTCCCCTTGTTCTGGTGCTGGTTGCTAGAGAGAAGAGGCCAATCCCTTCCTGACTAAAACCACCCTTCAGGTAGTTGTAGAGAGCAATGAGGTCTCCCCTGAGCCTCCTCTTCTCCAGGCTAAGCAACCCCAGCTCCCTCAGCCTCTCCTCACAGGGCTGTGCTCCAGGCCTCTCCCCAGCCTTGTTGCCCTTCTCTGGACACATTCAAGTGTCTCAATGTCCTTCTTAAACTGAGGGGCAGCAATGGATGCAAACTGGAGCACAGAAAGTTCTGCTTGTTTACTGTGAGGGTGCCAGAGCACCAGAACAGGCTGCCCAGGGAGCTTGTGGAGTTGTCATGTTCTCTAGGGACTTTCAAGACCCACCTGGATGCTTTCTGGTGTGACCTGCCCTAGGCGATCCTGGTTTGGCAGCGGGGTTGGATCTCCAAGTGTCCCTTCCAACCCCTCTCGTTCTGTGCTTTCTGTAGCTCTTCCAAAACAAACTGGCCATGTTATTTTACAGATAGAATTAATCTCATCTGCTATTATTATACTAATGTAATTTTCTGGGATTTCCTTTAGAAAATCTAAAGAGGCTTCAAAAGCTGAATCGTGGTCACATGGTTATTTTTAGAGTTGAGTTTTGCCAGTCCTGCTGCTTCATGGGCACATTGCCTATCCTATCAGTGAGCACCTCATCATTAATGTGGCAGTTCAAAGTGAAGAATATATTGGGAGCAAGGAAGTTATTTTCTGGGAGCTTCTGAATGATTTTGTTTTGTAAGCTCCCTAATCTTGGTGAGGTTTAATTGTATGGCTCCGTTCTCCTGGTGAGCTAGTTTATAACTGAGCTTTGAAATAATATAAGCTTTGCTAGAAAGGATATCTAATGGGATTCTGGTAGAGGAAGAAGATTATGAGGAGAAGATTAGTGTGTTATTGCAGGGATAATGACATAATCACCAGCTTACCACCACGGGAAGAAAAGTTGGGTGTCACTAAAAGGAAACATTAGCTCAGATGCAAGAGGAATAGGAAAAGAGAAGAGCACAATCTGCAGAGTTTTTAGAATACAAAAGGAAATGACTTGTAGGCAATAAGAGCATGGCACAGTTTCATCCTCAGTTTTGTGGGAGAAAGAATTTCCTCTCAGGTTTAACCTGAGACATTGAGGCTGTAAGAATCAAACATAGGAGGATTTGGTTTGTATGTGGAATTGAGAAGAACTGGAAATGACACAAAGTAAATGACACACTGGAAAAAGAGGCTTTTAATACCAGACAACCTGTCAAAAGTGTTTCTCAGTGACAAGACCATTCATAAGGAGGGGCATGTGCAGGATTTCTCTCTAGACAGAAACCATGGGGTTTATTTTTGCATATGTGGCAGTGAGAGAAGTTCAATTCTCCCCCCCCACACAAACCACAGCTAACTCAGTTGGAGAAGCAAAGGGAAAGGCTGTATTTTTACAAGCAAAAGGAGATGCAATGAATACATACACAATACACAGTATTTACAAAAATGCACAGGAAGGAATGTAACACAGAAAACTCCCTCCTGATGGAGGAGGGTTGCCCCCAGAACCCCTCTTCCCTCTTCCTCCTTTTTTTCCCAAAAAGGATTACAGAGCAAATGGATATTAAGGGAAATTCTGTTAGCTCAAAGCAGCTGTTAAGGGGAAAAAAGTTAGTTTTCTTATCTCATTAGTCCAAGGTCAGTGGAACAGAACAGAAAGAAAACAGCTGTCCAGACTGACTGAACATGGTCGATGGTAGGCTGAACATGAGCCTGCAGTGTGCCCAGGCAGCCAAGAGGGCCAATGGCATCCTGGCCTGGATCAGGAACGGTGTGGCCAGCAGGAGCAGGGAGGTCATTCTCCCCCTATATGCTGCACTGGTTAGGCCACACCTTGAGTCCTGTGTCCAGTTCTGGGCCCCTCAGTTTAGGAAAGATGGTATCTTGCTGGAAAGTGTCCAGCGAAAGGCAATGAAGCTGGGGAGGGGTTTGGAACACAAGCCCTATGAGGAGAGGCTGAGGGAGCTGGGGTTGCTTAGCCTGGAGAAGAGGAGGCTCAGGGGAGACCTTATTGCTCTCTACAACTACCTGAAGGGGGGTTGTAGACAGGCAGATGTTGGTCTCTTCTCCCAGGCAACCAGCACCAGAACAAGAGGACACAGTCTCAAGCTACACCAGGGCAGGTTTAGGCTGGTTGTTAGGAAGTTGTTCTACACAGAGAGTGTGATTGCCCATTGGAATGGGCTGCCCACGGAGGTGGTGGAGTCACCATTATTGGAGGTGTTCAAGAGGAGACTTGATGGGGTGCTTGGTGCCATGGTTTAGTTGATTAGGTGGTGTTGGATTAGTTGATAGGTTGGACTTGATGATCTTGAAGGTCTCTTCCAACCTGGTCTATTCTATTCTATTCTATTCTATTCTATTCTATTCTATTCTATTCTATTCTATCAGACTGAGCTCAGAGTAAAACCTTAAAGTTACATTCCTACTGATCTACCAATTAAATTCATTTAGAATTATCTTTGTTTTCCTTTTTACACCAAAACATTCAGCTAGAGTGCTCTGTAGCTGTCTATTTCTAAAACTGCCTAAAACTGTCACAGCATAGTGTGCCTGCAGGCTGCAGCAACTTACATCAAGAGGTAGAGCTAAGTCACAGTATCACCAAGGTTGGAAGAGACTTCAAAGATCATCAAGTCCAACCTGTCACCACAGACCTCATGACTAGACCATGGCACCAAGTGCCACATCCAATCCCCTCTTGAACATCTCCAGGAATGGTGACTCCAGCACCTCCTTGGGCTGCACATTCCAATGGGTAACAACTCCCTCTGGGAAGAACTTTCTCCTCACCTCCAGCCATAACCTCCCCTGGCATAGCTTGAGACTGTGTCCTCTTGTTCTGGTGCTGGTTGCCAGAGAGAAGAGACCAACCTCCTCCTGGCTACAGCCTCCCTTCAGGTAGTTGTAGACAGCAATGAGGTCTCCCCTGAGCCTCCTCTTCTCCAGGCTAAACAACCCCAGCTCCCTCAGCCTCTCCTCATAGGGCTCCTCGTAAGTCTGTTGAAGCTAATAAATTTATGTGAGAAAACACAATGAAAAGGAGAATGGGAGGAGGTTATCAAGAATTAAAATGTTCTGAGGGATCTGTCCTTGATTTCAGAATCAAGCACTGAATGTGATTTGGGGGAACCATGCAACTGGTTGGTTCCACCCAGTGAGTCTGGTAGATAGCACTTGTCTTGTGGCGACTGATAACACACCGAATGTGATGCAGTTGGATCTTCCTTAAAGTGTGTGCCACCCTTCTACCAGCTGTTAGCTTTTAGTGAACTGCTGAATTACTTGGCTTCTGGTTAATTTGCATGTTGTTGCTCTTTTCTTCTTCTCCTCCATCCAGTGGTTCTTAATTGGTAACACGTCGTACAAAGTCAGTGCTGCCAGTTCTTTCTACTTCAGCGGTGTGTTTGTTGGAGCAATCTCCTTCGGCCAGTTCTCAGATCGCTTTGGGAGGAAGAAAGTTTATCTCACAGGTAACCACTGCCACCTAGCAAAATGAATGAAGTGGAGGTGCTGTGTTTCTGAAGATTGGTGGCAAGAGCTCAGCTTCTGCTGAGAGCTGGATTTCACAGAATCATTTTGGTTGGAAGGTACCTTTAAATCATCAAGCCCCACCATCCTGTTCAATATTGATGATCTGGATGAGGGGATTGAGTCCATCATTAGTAAATTTGCAGATGACTCCAAATTGGAAGCAGGTGTTGATCTGTTAGAGGGTAGAAGGGATCTCGAGAGGGACCTTGACAGGCTGGACAGATGGGCAGAGTCCAAGAGGATGGCATTCAACAAGTCCAAGTGCCAGGTGCTGCACTTTGGGCCCAACAACCCTATGCAGTGCTACAGGCTGGGGTTGGAGTGGCTGGAGAGCTCCCAAACAGAGAGGGACCTGGGAGTACTGGTTGACAGTAGGCTGAACATGAGCCAGCAGTGTGCCCAGGTGGCCAAGAAGGCCAATGGCATCCTGGCCTGCATCAGGAATAGTGTGGCCAGGAGGAGCAGAGAAGTCACTGTTCCCCTGTACTCTGCATTGGTTAGGCCACACCTTGAGTCCTGTGTCCAGTTCTGGGCCCCTCAATTTAAGAAGGACATTGAGACACTTGAATGTGTCCAGAGAAGGGCAATGAGGCTGGGGAGAGGCCTCAAGCACAGCCCTGTGAGGAGAGGCTGAGGGAGCTGGGGTTGCTTAGCCTGGAGAAGAGGAGGCTCAGGGGAGACCTTCTTGCTGTCTACAACTACCAGAAGGGTGGTTGTACCCAGGAGGGGGTTGGTCTCTTCTCCTAGGCAACCAGCACCAGAACAAGAGGACACAGTCTCAAGCTGCGCCAGGGGAAGTTTAGTCTGGAGGTGAGGAGAAAGTTCTTCACTGAGAGAGTCGTTCGCCATTGTAATGTGCTGCCCAGGGAGGTGGTGGTCACCATCCCTGGAGGTGCTCAAGGGGGGATTGGATGTGGCACTTGGTGCCATTGTTTGGTTAGTCCTGAGATCTTGGGTGACAGGTTGGACTTGATGAACTTTGAGGTCTCTTCCAACCTTATTGATTCTATGATTCATTATCTAACTCTACCAAGTCTGGTGCTAAACCATGATGTTCAGCACATCTCTGCAGTGATGGGCAGCAGTGAATTGTGTGCTGTGGTGGTTTTTTTTTTTTGTTTGCCCTTCCAGTGTACTTCAGGAATGTAAGTAAGGACAAGAAATTAATATTTGATTATTCAATCAGCATCTGAATATTTGGGTGATGTTCTGGATTTAGAAATCATATTGTGAGGGCTCATACTCATGCATGTCACTCTCTCATGGGATCTCCACAGGTTTCAGCTAACATTTTTAGTGATTGGATAGCATGTTCTTACATATCTAGCATTCTAAGAATTTGAACATTTTCTCTTCTGTCTGCATGATGTAATTATTATGTATTTGTGATCCCCATCATGCCTTAAAGTTCAGGAGCTTTTTTTAGTGCCCCCCGATCAAGCAGCATGTGGAATTTCCTGCCTTGTCTGTATGGGTATGAAGTGTTGTCTCAGTGGGATAAGATTGTGGACTTGAAAACTAGATTTTTAATTGACAAATGAACAGCTTCTGGGCCCCTCAGTTTAGGAAAAATGTTGACTTGCTGGAACATGTCCAGAAAAGGGCAACAAAGCTGGGGAGGGGTTTGGAGCACAGCCCTACGAGAAGAGGCTGAGGGAGCTGGGGCAGGTTGGATTTGATGATCTCTGAGATCTTTTCCAACCTAATTGATTCTATGATTCTGCTTAGCCTAGAGAAGAGGAGGCTCAGGGGAGACCTTATTGCTCTCTACAACTACCTGAAGGGAGGTTGTAGCCAGGTGGGGGTTGGTCTCTTCTCCCAGGCAACTAGCGCCAGAACAAGAGGACACAGTCTCAAGTTGTGCCAGGGGAGGTTTAGGCTGGATGTTAGGAAGAAGTTCTTCATAGGAGAGTGATTGGCTATTGGAATGCGCTGCCCAGGGAGGTGGTGGAGTCACCATCATTGGAGGTGTTTAGGAGGACACTTGATGGGGTGCTTGGTGCCATGGTTTAGTTGTTTGGGTGGGTTGGATTGGTTGATAGGTTGGACGCGATGATCTTGAAGGTCTCTTCCAACCTGCTGTATTGTATTGTATATGGGGTGCTTGGTGCCATGGTTTAATTGATTAGATGGTGTTGGATGATAGGTTGGACTCAATGATCTTGAAGGTCTCTTCCAACCTGGTTTATTCTGTTCTATAACTTCACTCATAATAAATGAAGGTCAACCTGCTATTCAGTGCAAACTCCCCACATATTGTCCCCTGGTAACATTTCCCTTCTCTAGTGTGTGAGCGCTGCTTTCCAAGGATGAGGGGAGATCCTTGATCATGTATTTAATCTGTGGTTTCTCTATGGGGATAAATGTCAACCTATCTTAACTGGAGCTGGGAAGTAGTTCTGAGTATATGGAAAAAATTGTTTGCCATGAACTCAATTTGAAGGTTTAGTGCTGCAAATTATGCATCAGGAACTGCTTTTTGTCCCATTCTCCTCTGCTTTTATGATACTGATTTTTGTATCAGAAACTGCATCCTCCTCCTCCTGTCTTTCCCTCCTTTCATGATGGTGACCTTGGGTACTTAAATTTCTACCTGTAATGGTGCTATTGTTGACTGATTACTTGGGACAGATGCCACAGAACATCAAGAAAAGATGCTGATAAGTGCTTCTGTTTTGCTTTAGGTACTCTTCTGAAATTAAACCTTTTGCCTTCTCTTCCAGGTTTTGCTCTTGACATCCTGTTTGCCATTGCAAATGGATTCTCACCCTCATATGAATTCTTTGCCACCTCTCGCTTCTTGGTGGGAATGATGAACGGTGGGATGTCGCTGGTGGCCTTTGTTCTGCTGAATGAGTGTGTGGGTACTGCCTACTGGGCATTAGCAGGTACAGTTTGAGTGCCAGTGTCTTTATTTGATACAGCTCCCAGTCTTGCACACTGTTTGAAATGCTAACATCATAGCAGTGCCAAAGAAAATGGGGTGCTTGGTGCCATGGTTTAGTTGTTTGGGTGGGTTGGATTGGTTGATGGGTTGGACGCGATGATCTTAAAGGTCTCTTCCAACCTGCTTTATTCTATTTAGCTCCACTTGAGCATCTGTGTGACCACAGTCCTGTGCCCTGCTATGTTTAATACAACCCTTAGACAAGCACAGTAGATGGCTTGGGGCATACATTCAGATCTCTGCTTCGCTGTAGTTGGCGAAGGTCCAACTGAATCATCCCTTGTGAATGTTACACAGCTAAATGTGCATCCAGTGTTCATGAGAGCTAAGCTCAATCCCTTATAATTTTGGACTCTGCCAAAATGAGCTTAGTGTTTCTATGCTCAATATGCTAAAGATCAATTATTTCATTCCTGGCAGTTCTCAAAAAGAAATCAGAAGTATGTTTTATATAATGGGAAGTTGAGACAGCTGTTTACATGGTAAAAAAAGTGTTGTCCTATGTGGCACCCAACCTTGGAACTTAGAACAAAAGATACAGAGACCCTTTACTGTCTTCTGTTAAAGCTGTCCTTCAGATATGATGTGTATAAGTTGTACCATTGCAGCTCTGGGGCCTGACCTAGTCTGTGACAAGTGCCAAAGAAGTGCTATGATGAGACTGTTCTAAAACAGGATGCCTTAACAAGTGATGAGAGCTACAAATGAATACTATGCATCCCCTAAGAGGCCAGTCTTTCAATGGTTTGCAGTACTTATTTCTGCACATGGATAGTGGAAACATAGGTTGTTACAAGACTTAGTTACTTATGGGAGTTTGTTGGATGAGGAGGATGTAGAAGAGTGCTTTTTGTACTCGTGTTTGTCTTTGCAATTAGATGTAATACTTCTACACGTGTGAAGGATGAAACTGTTCTTCAGTTAAACAGCTGTGGCTTTGCCTGCATTGCTGAGTGAGTTTATTGTAATGAAATGTTAGTTTCTGTCTGGTCCTGTGTGTTGAGAGCTGCTAATGTTCCTTTAAGGGACTCATAACGTTTTGTTTTGTCTTTTTAATTGTGTATTAGGATCTATTGGTGGCTTGTTCTTTGCTGTGGGAATTGCCCAGTATGCTTTGTTAGGGTACTTCATTCGTTCCTGGAGGACTCTGGCTGTTGTGGTTAACCTGGAAGGAACAGTTGTCTTTCTCCTCTCTCTGTAAGTTATTTTGCAAACTGATATTCATCAGGACAGATGTCAATAAATAACAGCAACCGAAAAACCTTCCAGCAGCAGAAAAACAGAACAACAGAAAAGCCAACACTCAAACCCAAAGAACAAACCAAACAATTAAGTCAAGGTTCCTTTCTAGGATAACATGAAATATGGTGCCACATCCAGCTGGCAGCCAGGCACTAGTGGTGTCCCCCAGGGATTAGTGCTGGGCCCCATCCAATTCAATATCTGTATTGATGATCTGGAGGAGGGGATTGAGTCCATCATCAGTGAATTTGCAGAGAACACCAAGTTGGGAGCAGATGTTGATCTGTTAGAGAGTAGAATGGCTCTCAAGAAGGAGCTTGCCAGGCTGGACAGAGTCCAATATGATGGCATTCAACAAGTCCAAGTGCCCAGGTGCTACACTTTGGTCAACAACCCCATGCAGTGCTACAGGCTGGGGTCAGAGTGGCTGGAGAGCAGCCAGCGAGAAAGGGAACTGGGATTATTGGTTGATAGTAGGTGGAACATGAGCCAGCAGTGTGCCCAGGTGGCCAAGAGGGCCAATGGCATCTTGTCCTCCATCAGAAATAGTGTGGCCAGCAGGAGCAGGGAAGTCATTGTGCCCCTGTACTCAGCACTGGTTAGGCCACACCTTGAGTCTTGTGTCCAGTTCTGGGCCCCTCAGTTTAAGAAGGACCTTGAGACTCTTGAACGTGTCCAGAGAAGGGCAACGAGGCTGGGGAGAGGCCTTGAGCACAGCCCTGTGAGGAGAGGCTGAGGGAGCTGGGGTTGCTTAACCTGGAGAAGAGGAGGCTCAGGGGAGACGTTCTTGATCTCTACAACTACCTGAAGGGAGGTTGTATCCAGGTGGGGGTTGGTCTCTGTGCCAGGGGAAGTTTAGCATGGAGGTGAGGAGAGAGTTCTTCCCAGAAAGTGATTGGCCGTTGGAATGTGCTGCTCAGGGAGGTGGTGGAGTCACCATCACTGGAGGTGTTCTTTGATTCTATGTTGAAAGAGAACAAAAAAGTCATATGTGACTTGGACACCAAGAAGGGTGGTAAAGCTTGAGAGAAAATAGCTTAGTTACCCTATTTATCATAGAATCAATAAGGTTGGAAAAGACCTCAATGATCATCAAGTCCAGCACCTCATGACTACTAAACCATGGCACCAAGTGCCACATCCAATCCCCGCTTAAACACCTCCAGGGATGGTGACTCTACCACCTCCCTGGGCAGCACATTCCAATGGCTAACACCTCTCTCTGGGAAGAACTTTCTCCTCACCTTGAGCCTAAACCTCCCCTGGTGCAGCTTGAGACTGTGTCCTCTTGTTCTGGTGCTGGGTGCCTGGGAGAAGTGACCAACCCCCTCCTGGCTACCACCTCCCTTCAGGTACTGTAGACAGCAAGAAGGTCTCCCCTGAGCCCCCTCTTCTCCAGGCTAAGCAACCCCAGCTCCCTCAGCCTCTCTTCATAGGGTTTGTGCTTGAGGCCTCTCCCCAGCCTCATTGCCCTTCTCTGGACACGTTCAGGAGTCTCAATGTCCTTCTTAAATTGAGGGGCCCAGAGCTGGACACAGGAGTCAAGGTGTGGCCTAACCAGTGCTGAGTACAGGGGGACCTCCCAAACATGCTTTGTCTCTGTTCCTAATAGTGGGGTTTATACCTTCAGGGTTGTTAGAAAAACTCTTTGTTATACTGAAATATGCTTCAGCCTTATTTCCATAGACAGGTCTAGCCTTGTAGAAAAGAAAAGCCCTAAAGCTCTGTGTGTGTGTGTGTTTCAGATTCATCCCAGAGTCTCCGCGCTGGCTCTATTCACAAGGGCGGCTGAGCGAAGCCGAAGATGCTCTCTACCTCATCGCCAAGAGAAACCGCAAGCAGAAGTGCACTTTCTCCTTAAAGCTCCCAGCAGAGAGGAGCTCCAGAGAGGCTGGCAGCTTTTTGGATCTGTTCCGATACCGGATTCTCTTGGGACGCACCTTGATCATGATGTTTACCTGGTACTCGAAATACTTTGCACGCTGCATGGGCTCCTGTTGTTTCTTTTCTCTGCTGAGAGGCCTCGAGCACGAGCCCTGCGTGGAGAGGCTGAGGGAGCTGGGGTTGCTTAGCCTGGAGAAGAGGAGGCTCAGGGGAGACCTTCTTGCTCTCTACAACTACCTGAAGGGAGGTTGTAGCCAGGTGGGGGTTGGTCTCTTCTCCCAGGCATCCAGCACCAGAACAAGAGGACACAGTCTCAAGCTGTGCCACGGGAGGTTTAGGCTGGATGTTAGGAAGAAGTTCTTCCCAGCAAGAGAGATTGGCCATTGGAATGTGCTGCCCAGGGAGGTGGTGGAGTCACCATCACTGGAGGTGTTTAGGAAGAGACTGGATGAGGCACTTGTTGCCATGGTTTAGTTGATTAGATGGTGTTAGGTGATAGGTTGGACTTGATGATCTCAAAGGTCTTTACCAACCTGGTTAATTCTATTCTGTAAGTTGAGAATTGTGTATATGCAGACACAATGCTTTCTTTATCTGAAAAGCATCATACATTTATAGAGAAACATTTTAGAGCTACCTGCTGAAACCCTAAATAGAGTTTACAGTGTTTTGTGTCCAGAGAAGGGCAATGAGTCTGGGGAGAAGCCTTGAGCACAGCTCTGTGAGGAGCAGCTGAGGGAGCTGGGATTGTTTAGCCTGGAGAAGAGGAGGCTCAGGGGTGACCTCGTTGCTCTCTACAACTACCTGAAGGGAGGTTGTAGCCAGGAGGGAGTTGGTCTCTTCTCTCAGGCAACCAGCACCAGAACAAGAGGACACAGTCTCAAGCTGCACCAGGGGAAGTTTAGGCTGGAGGTGAGGAGAAAGTTCTTCACTGAGCGAGTCATTTGCCATCAGAATGTGCTGCCCAGGGAGGTGGTGGAGTCACCATCCCTGGAGGTGTTCAAGAGGGGATTGGACATGGCACTTGGTGCCATGGTCTGATCGTGAGGTCTGTGGTGACAGGTTGGACTTGATGATCTTTGAGGTCTCTTCCAACCTTGGTGATACTGTGATACCAGTGCTTTGAATTGGCAGGCAAAGTGACAGTTCTGATTTTACTTTTTCTGTCTTTTGCAGGTTTGTGTGCAGCTTGGTTTACTATGGTCTTACCCTAATGTGGGTGACTTAGGTGGAAGTATTTATGCCAATTTAGCCCTTTCGGGGTTGATAGAAATCCCAGCATACCCAATCTGTATTTACTTGATTAACCAAAAATGGTAAGTATGGCATTATTGGTGATTCTGTGATTATTCACCCTATTCCAGGGGGGTTTGATTACAATTTTTCTCAGAGATAGATTGCATGTGCATTGCATCTCCTAGCTTATATCTGCTCTGTGGGGATTCTCGTTTCATTTTGCAAGCGCTGTTGATGCCGCTGTGTTTCTAGTAAGTTTGACCAGTGCTCTCTAGCTGACGTCTTAATGAGCTGTCTCAGTTTGGCTTGGAGGTGAGGCTGATGTCCTAGCTCGGTCGAACCGAGGTGTGCTGACTATGTGCTAACACGAGATGGCAGTCATCCCACCTCTGTCTTCTTATTCTCTCTGTTACGTCAAAGCCATTGCAACTGAACTCCGCTGAAGCTGACGTGGCGTTTCGTGTCGGAGCTGCTGTGCGCCCTAGCATGTGAGCGGTGCCGTTGATTCAGATAGTTAGCCTTTTCCTAGCCGAAATACTCTGTGCAATCTCTCCCTCTCTTTTTGTAGAATTCACCTCTCAAATTTCTTCTCTGCTCATCTCCTGAGGAGCTTTACAAACATGCACAGGCCAGGGGGAAGCGATAGGTCCCAGAAATTGTCAGCCACTGCACAGAGAGCCTTCTCGGCGCTCCTTTTGTTAAGAGTGTAGCAGAAGCTTGTTCAAAAAAAAACACCAGTGTGAGAGGAAGTGTTTGTGGGAGATGACATTCAGAATTTCCAGCTGCAGATAGAAAAAAAACCAAACCCTAACTGTTGAGGACTCACTGCTCTGAGCTACAGATCTAATGCAGAATAAAGCTTTCTTATCCTTGTGCATCAGGTTTGGGCGGAAGCGAACGCTGAGTGCATTTCTGTTCCTGGGAGGATTGGCTTGTCTCATTGTCATGTTTCTCCCTAAAAAGAAAGGTAAATACTTCCTTTTCTCTCTGTAGTAAGGAGACAAAATGCTTCAAGCATTTGAAGCACGATTCAGAAAGATTGAACGTGCTGAGAGGGTGCATAAGTAGCTCTAGAAGGCAATGAATCCAATAGGTAAAGCACTTTTTCCTCCTCCCCCCCAACTCAAGTTTCCAGAAGTGTTGCAGATGCTAGGGTCTGGATACTCACTTAAGCTGGTACCAGTCATCAGTTGGTTTTTGCATGTCAGTCCAAGTATAACATGTGAAAAGAGAGAGGTTTTCTTTCAGAGAATAGAACTGCAAGGCCCTGGGAAATCAGGTGTGTGCTGAACTGCCAAAGTCATCCAGGAGCTTTATGAAGGGGAATGGCTAACTGGCCAGAAGCAAGCACCTGTCTCTGCTGAGTATGATCTGGCTTATGCTGTAGCCTTCCTTAGTAGGCATATAGGTGTGTTCTGATGTGCTTGGTATAAGCTAATGAGCTGTGGCTGTTCTGACAGAATCAAGCTGGGCCCCTCAGTTTAAGATGGACATCGAGACACTTGAACGTGTCCAGAGAAGGGCAATGAGGCTGAGGAGAGGCCTTGAGCACAGCCCTGTGAGGAGAGGCTGAGGGAGCTGGGGTTGTTTAGCCTGGAGAAGAGGATGCTCAGGGGTGACCTCATTGCTCTCTACAACTACCTGAAGGGAGGTTGTAGCCAGGAGGGAGTTGGTCTCTTCCATCAGGCAACCAGCACCAGAACAAGAGGACACAGCCTCAAGCTGCACCAGGGGAAGTTTAGGCTGGAGGTGAGGAGAAAGTTCTTCCCAGAGAGAGTCATTCACCGCTGGAATGTGCTGCCCAGGGAGGTGGTGGAGTCACCATCCCTGGAGGTGTTGAAGAGGGGATTGGACATGGCACTTGGTGCCATGGTCTGATCATGAGGTCTGTGGTGACAGGTTGGACTTGATGATCTTTGAGGTCTCTTCCAACCTTGGTGATACTGTGATACTGTTATATGGTGTGGTTCTTTACAGTGGAATTGAGTGCACCCTCAGTAAGTTTGCAGATGGCACCAAGCTGTGTGGTCTGGCTGACATGCTGTGGGGAAGGGATGCTGTCCAGAGGGCTTGAGAGGTGGGCCCAAGCCAGCCTCCCGAAGTTCTACAAGGCCAAGTGCAAGGTCCTACACCTGGGTCAGGGCAATCTCAAGCACAAATATAGGGCACGGAGTGGCTTGAGAGTGGTCTTGAGGAGAAGGATTTGGGGGGGTTTCCATTGGCAAAGAACTCAACATGAGCTGGAAACATGTGCTTGCAGCCCACATGGTTACAGTGTCCTGGGCTGGATCAAAAGAAGCATGACCAGCAGAATCAGTGAAGTGACTCTCCCCTTCTACTCTGGTCTTGTGAGACCCCCACATGGAGTGCTGCATCCAGTTCTGGTGCCTGCCAGCACAAGTAGGACATCAAACTGCTGGAGTGGGTCCAGAGGAGGGCCAAAAGCATGATTGGAAGGCTGGAGCACTTTATAGGGACAGGGTGCAAGAGTTGGGGCTGTTCAGCCTGGAGAAGTTTCTGGAGAGGCAACATGGTGGCTTTCTAGTGCCTGAAGGGGGCCTACAAGAAAGCTGGGAAGGGATTTTTTACAAGGGCTTGTTGTGATAGGATGAGAGAGACTGGATTGAAGCTTGAGGAGGGGAGATTTAGACTGGAAAGAAATTCTTCAAAGTGAGGGTGGTGAGACTCTGGAACAGGTTGCCCAGGGAGGTTGTGGATGCCCCTTCCCAGAGGTGTTCAAGGACAGGTGGGACAAGGCCTTGAACAAGCTGGACTAGTGGAAGGTATCCCTGCCCATGGCAGGGTGGTTGGAACAAGGTGATCTTTAAAGTCCCTTCCTACCCAAACCATTTCATGATCTTCCATCTTTTGTTTTTCTTACAAAGTGATGAGGTTAGAAGCATATTATTATGGTATGGAATTGGCACTGAATAGGTCTCCTGTTACTAGAAACTTGCTCACTTTGAAAAATGTATCCATTATTCTTTTCTTCAACTTAACTGACAGAGTAACATTAGCACTTCATTAGTGGTGGACTCAGAAGGTGTTGAATTTTAGTTGCTGCTTTTCCTATGTTCATAGGATTTTTACCTTACACTTGTGAAATGTGGTGTTCTGGTAGAGCCTTGATGCAGGATTGCAGTGCTTTAAATGTGTCACCTATTCTGACACTGAGAGCAAGGAGAGGAAAACTCAGATTCCCTTTTTTCAGTTACTGAGTAGTAGAAGAGAATAGAATTAACCAGGTTGGAAAAGACCTTTGAGATCACTGAGTCCAGCCTATTATCCACCATCTAATCAACTAAACCATGGCACCAAGCACCTCATCCAGTCTCTTCCTAAGCACCTTGAGTGATGGTGACTTCACCACCTCCCTGGGCAGCACATTGCAATGGCAATCTCTCTTTCTGTGAAGAACTTCTTCCTAACCTCCAGCCTAAACCTCCCCTGGCACAGCTTGAGACTGTGTCCTCTTTTTCTGGTGCTGGTTGCCTGGGAGAAGAGACCAACCCCCACCTGGCTACAGGTAGTTGTAGAGAGCAATAAGGTCTCCCCTGAGCCTCCTCTTCTCCAGGCTAAGCAACCCCAGCTCCCTCAGCCTCTCCTCCAGGGCTGTGCTCCAAACCCCTCCCCAGCTTTGTTGCCTTTCTCTGGACACCTTCCAGCAACTCAACATCTTTCCATTCTGTACTCTCTGGGAGTGTTCAGTCATGTAATCCAGCCTTCTAATATTGGGTTTTATTTCATAGAACAGAAATGATTTGGGGCTAGTAGCAAGTCTGCCACAAATTTTAAACCCCCTTTCCCCTCTCCCCTCCCCAGTTATTTTTATCAGCATTTATAGGAATGGAGAGTTTACCTCCTTGTACATATGGCATTACACAGGTGAAGTTAATAAGTGTGTACACAAAATGATATCGATTAAGTTGGATGATTTATGCCCTGGCTGCCTAAAAGAAAGCTCCTTAAATTCTCTTGTGTTTTGAGAGCTCTCCTGCAGGTGCATATTGTTTCCTGTGAGAGAAAAACACTTGGCTGTCATAGCAAATTCTTCAGTGGATTGACTTTTTTTTTTAACATTATTCTTTTTTTTTTTCCACTCCATACTGCTTTGTGATTGAAATGATTTGCAGAGATGGATTTGAGTGCTCCCAAGCCTCACAAGGGTCATGTTTTCTCTGTCAGATACTGGAGTGTTTGCGGTGGTGAACAGTCGCTCTCTGTCTTTGCTGGGGAAACTGACAATCAGTGCTGCCTTTAACATTGTCTACATCTACACATCAGAACTTTACCCCACAGTGATCAGGTAACACAAGTTCATGTTAAGCTCTTCATTTTCCTGGTTCTGTTGCCTGATGTGATGGGTTAATGCCCATCCTGGAAGCGGCGGGGGAGGGCTTGCAAGTGCTTTGCCCTCCCTGCAGGGCGTTTCCCCCTGGGAAACTGAGTCTGTTCCATTCCCTCCTCCCTGTCCAGCTAGGGTATAAAAGGGAGGACACTGCAGCCATTAGCTGCTTCTTGGCTCCTGCCTTTGCTGGATGAGAGCTACTGCAGCTGCCTTCCTGCTTTCTCTGCCACATGGTCAGGCCTGATCCTTACCCCTGCTGCCTCTGCACCTCTTCAGAGAGACTGGTTTTGTATTCTGGGTTTTTTTTTTTACTCCCTTTCATCTTTGTTCTTTGCCCTTGTGAACCTTACCTGTTATTGTTTTATATATATATAGTTTAAAGAAAACTCTTTACCTCTCTACTTCCAAGCCAACTCCAAATTATTGCTTGGTGGATTTGCTCCTTCCCTTTCATTTTCCTCTCTGTTGGGAGGGAGGAGGGGGCAGCGGGGGAGGGATTCTCAGTCTTGCCCTCATCTGAGCTCTTCAGTCCCAGTTAAGGCTCAAACCACCACACCTGATCACTTTTAATTTCTTTATTACTTTTTTTTTCTATTAACTGTACCTTTTTGATTGAGATTTTCAGTTGCATACAGTGATTGTCTCTAGCTTTATATGCTAAATTTGTTCTGCTGTCCCCTTTTCACTACCTCTCCCCTGAAATTTGCAGTGGCTCTCTTTAGACTAACCATATTATCTATGTAAGAAGTAAAAGAGTCCATATTATCTATGTAAGAAGTAAAATAGCTGCTTGTTATGGCTACAGCCCTCTCTTCACTAATGAGGATCACAGTAGTACTGCTGATATTTTTTTACTGATTCATATCTGCAACTTTTCCAGTGCTTTCTGGACCAGACAACTCTCTTTAAACATCCATACTTGCTTAACCAGCAAGACTGAAGTTGACTACTCAGTGAGCTTTGTAAAAGTAACTTAATGCTCCATCTATAAGCAACAGTAAAGTTTTTCACTCAGTAGAGACATAGAATCATAGAATCAATAAGGTTGGAAAAGACCTCACAGATCATCAAGTCCAACCTGTCACCCAATACCTCATGACTACTAAACCATGGCACCAAGTGCCACATCCAGTCCCTTTTTGAACACCTCCAGGGATGGTGACTCCACCACCTCCCTGGGCAGCACATTCCAATGGCCAATTACTCTTTCTGTGGAGAACTTTCTCCTTGAGCCTAAACTTCCCCTGGCACAGCTTGAGACTGTGTCCTCTTGTTCTGGTGCTGGTTGCCTGAGAGAAGAGACCAACCACCTCCTGGCTGCAACCTCCCTTCAGGGAGTTGTAGACAGCAATAAGGTCTCCCCTGAGCCTCCTCCAGGCTAAGCAACCCCATCTCCCTCAGCCTCTCTTCCTAGGGCTGTGCTCCAAACCCCTCCCCAGCTTTGCTGCCCTTCTCTGGACACATTCCAGCAACTCAACATCTTTCCTAAACTGAGGGGCCCAGAACTGGACACAGGACTCAAGGTGTGCTGAGTACAGAGGCACAATGACTTCCCTGCTCCTGCTGGCCACACTTTTCCTGATCCAGGCCAGGATGCCCTTGGCCTTCTTGGCCACCTGGGCACACTGCTGGCTGAAGTACCCAAGTACTGCTGGCAGAAGTACCCTGTGTTTGTGCTGACAGAGCAGACAAAAGCATCTCTCATAGTGATGCAATTTTTCATAGGTATTTTAACCAGGTGTTATTATTGATGGTTATCCACCAGTGGAACTGTGCTGTGGTGTTTTTCATGGATGGGCAAAGTCTGCTGGTAAAATAACACCTGGATAAAGGAATTTAGCTGAAGTTTAGGGCAGGAACAAGATGCATTAAGTAAAATCACACTCTTTTTTTGCCTCTCCCCTCTCTATATGTGCTGAACATGCAGGGGACTTTTGCCCCTCTTAAGCACAGAGTGTGTTCTAATCCCTATCTCGGGATGCATTCAGTTATACTTTGCTTTGTTAGAGTTGTGGCTGAGGCTGTTTTTCCTCCTTCTGTGGCACTTCTCAAGTGTCATAATTTCTTCTATGCAAATGTCACTGATGAATGGCTTTTGTTTTCTTTGTAGAAATGTTGGAATGGGTGCCTGCTCCATGTTTTCCCGTGTTGGTGGGATCATTGCTCCTTTCGTCCCGTCGTTGGTTTGTCTGAACTTCTCACTGTTATGTATATTTTTGTTTGTGTGACTCTGATGCATCAGAGGCTTAGAGGGGTGGGAATATTTTGGATAAATGATGTGTATTAACTGAGATGTGCAGGTTGCATGTCTTTAGCAGCATTGGGTAAGGAAAAAGCATTGTGATGAGACAGACCCTCAACGTTACTTAGTTCAGATAATGTTTTAGCCCTGTGAGAACTTCAAGATCTAGCTAGTGGACTTCAGCAATATACTGATGTCAGAATACCAAGATGGGGAATACTCCATTTCAAATCCTAAGTAAGCAATTTTGCCATCTGCAACTGCCTGAAGGGAGGTTATAGCCAGGTTGGTCTCTTCTCCCAAACAGCCACCAACAGAATAGAATAGAATTAACCAGGTTGGAAAAGACCTTTGAGATCATTGAGTCCAACGTATCACCCAATGCCATCTAATCAACTAAACCATGGCACCAAGCACCCCATTCAGTCTCCTCCTAAACACTCCAGTGATGGTGACTCTACCACCTCCCTGGGCAGCACATTCCAATGGCCAATCTCTCTTTCTGGGAAGAACTTCTTCCTAACATCCAGCCTAAACCTCCCCTGGCACAGCTTGAGACTTCCTCCAATGAAGGTGACTCCACCACCTCCACGGGCAGACGATTCCAATGGGCAATCACTCTCTCTGTATAGAACTTCTTCCTAAGATCCAGTCTAAACCTCCCCTGGTGCAGCCTGAGACTGTGTCCTCTTGTTCTGGTGCTGGTTGCCTGGGAGAAGAGCCCAACCCCCACCTGGCTACAACCTCCCTTCTGGCAGTTGTAGACAGCAATAAGGTCTCCCCTGAGCCTCCTGTTTTCCAGGCAGAGGAGGACAGTGCATTTACTAATCCATGTACTGATTATCCATGGATTATAATTACCAGCAAAATGGTTTCCTTCATTGAATGATTATGATACAGCAGCCTGGTATACTGGCAAGGCTTTTAAGCACACATTTCACAGCAGTATGTCACAGCAGACAAAAATCCTGAAGAGCAAAATGTGAGGCTGATAGTGGTTTTTCTTCTGTGCTCATAGTCTTCTGTGCAGGTAAAGGAGCATGCCAGTTTTTCCACACAAACTGCTTGCTGAGTTCAAGTGACAGTGTCTTTAATGTGACAGATTTCATCTGGAATAACCTCCCCTCTCTGCCACTTGCCATCTTGTTATCTCAGGCAGAAGGCTAGCAAAAGGGCAGATAAGCACAGTGAGGCTTCACTCTGCAGAATGAAACACTGGGTAGTGAGAGCTTGAGCATCTCTAGGGTACAGCAGGCAAAGCCAAGACTGGTGCAGGTCTCCCAGGTAGATTTAATAGGCAGCTTTTAGGTAACAGCTGGGACATCCACTATAGGCTGTCTAGCAGAGATTTGGCACTGCAGGAGACAGATCTTGGATAATCAGGTTTGAAGGGGTCCCATGAAAGTGAAAATAGCTCTCTTTCAGTAGCAAGTGATGCTGGGTTGAGGAACAAACTCAGGGATTTTGTGGTTTGAAATTGGCTTGCCTGTTTCAGTGCATTTTCAGTGTTCTTTCTGTCTGGGGATCTTAGCAAGAAAGAGGGGAATGGAAAAAGTTCATTGCTGAGATAAGGGATGAAATGTTGCTCTTGTATTTGATCACAGCCTT
>CM037635.1:12176686-12221910 GCA_015227895.2 Colaptes auratus | reverse complement strand
AACCTCTCTCTTTTTGCATGTTATACTTTGGACTGACATGCAAAAACCAACTGTGAACTGGTACCATCTTAAGTGAGTATCCAGACCCTAGCATCTGCAACACTTCTGAAAACTTGAGTTGGGGGGGGAGAAGGAAAAAGTGCTTTACCTATTGGATTCATTGCCTTCTAGAGCTACTTATGCACCCTCTCAGCACGTTCAATCTTTCTGATCGTGCTTCAAATGCTTGAAGCATTTTGTCTCCTTACTACAGAGAGAAAAGGAGTATTTACCTTTCTTTTAGGGAGAAACATGACAATGAGACAAGCCATCCTCCCAGGAACAGAAATGCACTCAGCGTTCGCTTCGCCCAAACCTGATGCACAAGGATAGAAAGCTTATTCTGCATTAGATCTGTAGCTCAGAGCAGTGACTCCTCAACAGTTAGGGTTTGGGTTTTTTTCTATTTGCAGCTGGAAATTCTGAATGTCATCTCCCACAAACACTTCCTCTCACACTGGTGTTTTTTTTTGAACAAGCTTCTGCTACACTCTAACAAAAGGCGCCGAGAAGGCTCTCTGTGCAGTGGCCGACATTTCTGGGACCTATCGCTTCCCCCTGGCCTGTGCATGTTTGTAAAGCTCCTCAGGAGATGAGCAGAGAAAAATTTGAGAGGTGAATTCTACAAAAAGAGAGGGAGAGATTGCAGAGAGTATTTCGGCTAGGAAAGGCTAACTATCTGAATCAACGGCACCGCTCACATGCTAGGGCCACAGCAGCCTCCGACGCGAAACGCCACGTCAGCTTCAGCGGAGTTCAGCTGCAATGCTTTGACGTAACAGAGAAAATAAGAGACCAGAGGTGGGATGACTGCCATCTCGTGTTAGCACATAGTCAGCACACCTCGGTTCGACCGAGCTAGGACATCACCTCACCTCCAAGCCAAACTGAGACAGCTCACTAAGACGTCAGCTAGAGCACTGGTCAAACTTACTAGAAACACAGCGGCATCAACAGCGCTTGCAAAATGAACGAGAATCCCCACAGAGCAGTTTAAGCTAGGAGATGCAATGCACATGCAATCTATCTCTGAGAAAAATTGTAATCAAACCCCCTGAATAGGGTGAATATCACAGAATCACCAATAAGCCATACTTACCATTTTTGGTTAATCAAGTAAATACAATTGGGTTACTGGGATTTCTATCAACCCTGAAGGGCTAAATTGGCATAAATACTTCCACCTAAGTCACCCACATTAAGGGTAAGACCATAGTAAACCAAGCTGCACACAAACCTGCAAAAGACAGAAAAAGTAAAATCAGAACTGTCACTTTGCTGCCATTCAAAGCACTGGTATCACAGTATCACAAGGTTGGAAGAGACCTCAAAGATCATGAGTCCAACCTGTCACCACAGACCTCATGATCAGACCATGGCACCAAGTGCCATGTCCAATCCCCTCTTCAACACCCCTCAGGGATGGTGACTCCACCACCTCCCTGGGCAGCAAATTCTGATGGCAAATGACTTGCTCAGTGAAGAACTTTCTCCTCACCTCCAGCCTAAACTTCCCCTGTGCAGCTTGAGACTGTGTCCTCTTGTTCTGGTGCTGGTTGCCTGAGAGAAGAGACCAAGTCCCTCGTGGCTACAACCTCCCTTCAGGTAGTTGTAGAGAGCAATGAGGTCACCCCTGAGCCTCCTCTTCTCCAGGCTAAACAATCCCAGCTCCCTCAGATGCTCCTCACAGGGCTGTACTCAAGGCCTCTCCCCAGACTAATTGCCCTTCTCTGGACACAAAACACTGTACACTCTATTTAGGGTTTCAGCAGAGCTCTAAAATGTTTCTCTATAAATGTATGATGCTTTTCAGATGAAGAAAGCATTGTGTCTGCATATACACAATTCTCAACTTACAGAATAGAATTAACCAGGTTGGAAAAGACCTTTGAGATCATCAAGTCCAACCTATCACCTAACACCATCTAATCAACTAAACCATGGCAACAAGTGCCTCATCCAGTCTCTTCCTAAACACCTCCAGTGATGGTGACTCCACCACCTCCCTGGCAGCACATCCCATGGGCAATCTCTCTTGCTGGGAAGAACTTCTTCCTAACATCCAGCCTAAACCTCCCCTGGCACAGCTTGAGACTGTGTCCTCTTGTTCTGGTGCTGGCTGCCTGGGAGAAGAGACTAATCCCCACCTGGCGACAACCTCCCTTCAGGGAGTTGTAGAGTGCAAGAAGGTCTCCCCTGAGCCTCCTCTTCTCCAGGCTAAACAACCCCAGCTCCCTCAGCCTCTCCTTGCAGGGCTCATGCTCGAGGCCTCTCAGCAGCATGTTCTCTTAATGACCCAAAGAAACAACAGGAGCCCGTGCAGCATGCAAAGCATTTCGAGTACCAGGTAAACATCATGATCAAGGTGCGTCCCAAGAGAATCCGGTATCGGAACAGATCCAAGAAGCTGCCAGCCTCTCTGGAGCTCCTCTCTGCTGGGAGCTTTAAGGAGAAAGTGCACTTCTGCTTGCGGTTCCTCTTGGCGATGAGGTAGAGAGCATCTTCGGCTTCGCTCAGCCGCCCTTGTGAATAGAGCCAGCGCGGAGACTCTGGGATGAATCTGAAACACACACACACACACAGAGCTTTAGGGCTTTTCTTTTCTACAAGGCTAGACCTGTCTATGGAAATAAGGCTGAAGCATATTTCAGTATAACAAAGAGTTTTTCTAACAACCCTGAAGGTATAAACCCCACTATTAGGAACAGAGACAAAGCATGTTTGGGAGGTCCCCCTGTACTCAGCACTGGTTAGGCCACACCTTGACTCCTGTGTCCAGCTCTGGGCCCCTCAATTTAAGAAGGATATTGAGACTCCTGAACGTGTCCAGAGAAGGGCAACAAGGCTGGGGAGAGGCCTCAAGCACAAACCCTATGAGGAGAGGCTGAGGGAGCTGGGGTTGTTTAGCCTGGAGAAGAGGAGGCTCAGGGGAGACCTAATTGCTCTCTACAATACCTGAAGGGAGGTTGTAGCCAGGTGGAGGTTGGTCTCTTCTCCCAGGCAACCAGCACCAGAACAAGAGGACACAGTCTCAAGCTGCACCAGGGAGGTTTAGGCTCGAGGTGAGGAGAAAGTTCTTCCCAGAGAGAGTTGTTAGCCATTGGAATGTGCTGCCCAGGGAGGTGGTAGAGTCACCATACCTGGAGGTGTTTAAGAGGGGATTGGATGTGGCACTTGGTACCATGGTTTAGTTAGTCATGAGGTGTCGGGTGACAGGTTGGACTTGATGATCTTTGAGGTCTTTTCCAACCTTATTGATTCTATGATAAATAGGGTAACTAAGCTATTTCTCTCAAGCTTTACCACCCTTCTTGGTGTCCAAGTCACATATGACTTACTTTTCTGTTCTCTTTCAACACAGAATCAAAGAACACCTCCAGTGATGGTGACTCCACCACCTCCCTGAGCAGCACATTCCAATGGCCAATCACTTTCTGGGAAGAACTCTCTCCTCACCTCCATGCTAAACTTCCCCTGGCACAGCTTGAGACTGTGTCCTCTTGTTCTGCTGCTGGTTGCCTGGGAGAAGAGACCAACCCCCACCTGGCTACAACCTCCCTTCAGGGAGTTGTAGAGATCAAGAAGGTCTCCCCTGAGCCGCCTCCTCTCCAGGCTAAGCAACCCCAGCTCCCTCAGGTAGTTGTAGAGATCAAGAAGGTCTCCCCTGAGCCTCCTCTTCTCCAGGCTAAGCAACCCCAGCTCCCTCAGCCTCTCCTCAGAGGGCTGTGCTCAAGGCCTCTCCCCAGCCTCATTGCCCTTCTCTGGACACATTCAAGACTCTCAATGTCCTTCTTAAACTGAGGGCCCCAGAACTGGACACAGGACTCAAGGTGTGGCCTAAGCAGTGCTGAATACAGGGGCACAATGACTTCCCTGCTGCTGCTGGCCACACTATTTCTGATGGAGGACAAAATGCCATTGGCCCTCTTGGCCACCTGGGCACACTGCTGGCTCATGTTCAGCCTACTATCAACCAATACTCCCAGGTCCCTTTCTGGCTGGCTGCTCTCCAGCCACTCTGACCCCAGCCTGTAGCACTGCATGGGGTTGTTGTGACCAAAGTGTAGCACCCAGCACTTGGACTTGTTGAATGCCATCATATTGGACTCTGTCCAGCCTGGCAAGCTCCTTCTTGAGAGCCATTCTACTCTCTAACAGATCAACATCTGCTCCCAACTTGGTGTTCTCTGCAAATTCACTGATGATGGACTCAATCCCCTCTTCCAGATCATCAATACAGATATTGAATTGGATAGGGCTCAGCACTAATCCCTTGGGGACACCACTAGTGACTGGCTGCCAGCTGGATGTGGCACCATATTTCATGTTATCCTAGAAAGGAACCTGGACTTAATTGTTTGGTTTGTTCTTTGGGTTTGAGTGCTGGCTTTTCTGTTGTTCTGTTTTTTTGTTGCTGGAAGGTTTTTTGGTTGCTGTTATTTATTGACATCTGTCCTGATGAATATCAGTTTGCAAAATAACTTACAGAGAGAGGAGAAAGACAACTGTTCCTTCCAGGTTAACCACAACAGCCAGAGTCCTCCAGGAACGAATGAAGTACCCTAACAAAGCATACTGGGCAATTCCCACAGCAAAGAACAAGCCACCAATAGATCCTAATACACAATTAAAAAGACAAAACAAAACGTTATGAGTCCCTTAAAGGAACATTAGCAGCTCTCAACACACAGGACCAGACAGAAACTAACATTTCATTACAATAAACTCACTCAGCAATGCAGGCAAAGCCACAGCTGTTTAACTGAAGAACAGTTTCATCCTTCACATGTGTAGAAGTATTACATCTAATTGCAAAGACAAACACGAGTACAAAAAAGCACTCTTCTACATCCTCCTCATCCAACAAACTCCCATAAGTAACTAAGTCTTGTAACAACCTATGTTTCCACTATCCATGTGCAGAAATAAGTACTGCAAACCATTGAAAGACTGGTCTCTTAGGGGATGCATAGTATTCATTTGTAGCTCTCATGACTTGTTAAGGCATCCTGTTTTAGAACTGTCTCATCATAGCACTTCTTTGGCACTTGTCACAGACTAGGTCAGGCCCCAGAGCTGCAATGGTACAACTTATACACATCATATCTGAAGGACAGCTTTAACAGAAGACAGTAAAGGGTCTCTGTATCTTTTGTTCTAAGTTCCAAGGTTGGGTGTCACATAGGACAACACTTTTTTACCATGTAAACAGCTGTCTCAACTTCCCATTATATAAAAACATACTTCTGATTTCTTTTTGAGAACTGCCAGGAATGAAATAATTGATCTTTAGCATATTGAGCATAGAAACACTAAGCTCATTTTGGCAGAGTCCAAAATTATAAGGGATTGAGCTTAGCTCTCATGAACACTGGATGCACATTTAGCTGTGTAACATTCACAAGGGATGATTCAGTTGGACCTTCGCCAACTACAGCGAAGCAGAGATCTGAATGTATGCCCCAAGCCATCTACTGTGCTTGTCTAAGGGTTGTATTAAACATAGCAGGGCACAGGACTGTGGTCACACAGATGCTCAAGTGGAGCTAAATAGAATAAAGCAGGTTGGAAGAGACCTTTAAGATCATCGCGTCCAACCCATCAACCAATCCAACCCACCCAAACAACTAAACCATGGCACCAAGCACCCCATTTTCTTTGGCACTGCTATGATGTTAGCATTTCAAACAGTGTGCAAGACTGGGAGCTGTATCAAATAAAGACACTGGCACTCAAACTGTACCTGCTAATGCCCAGTAGGCAGTACCCACACACTCATTCAGCAGAACAAAGGCCACCAGCGACATCCCACCGTTCATCATTCCCACCAAGAAGCGAGAGGTGGCAAAGAATTCATATGAGGGTGAGAATCCATTTGCAATGGCAAACAGGATGTCAAGAGCAAAACCTGGAAGAGAAGGCAAAAGGTTTAATTTCAGAAGAGTACCTAAAGCAAAACAGAAGCACTTATCAGCATCTTTTCTTGATGTTCTGTGGCATCTGTCCCAAGTAATCAGTCAACAATAGCACCATTACAGGTAGAAATTTAAGTACCCAAGGTCACCATCATGAAAGGAGGGAAAGACAGGAGGAGGAGGATGCAGTTTCTGATACAAAAATCAGTATCATAAAAGCAGAGGAGAATGGACAAAAAGCAGTTCCTGATGCATAATTTGCAGCACTAAACCTTCAAATTGAGTTCATGGCAAACAATTTTTTCCATATACTCAGAACTACTTCCCAGCTCCAGTTAAGATAGGTTGACATTTATCCCCATAGAGAAACCACAGATTAAATACATGATCAAGGATCTCCCCTCATCCTTGGGAAAGCAGCGCTCACACACTAGAGAAGGGAAATGTTACCAGGGGACAATATGTGGGGAGTTTGCACTGAATAGCAGGTTGACCTTCATTTATTATGAGTGAAGTTATAGAACAGAATAAACCAGGTTGGAAGAGACCTTCAAGATCATTGAGTCCAACCTATCATCCAAACACCATCTAATCAATTAAACCATGGCACCAAGCACCCCATATACAATACAATACAGCAGGTTGGAAGAGACCTTCAAGATCATCGCGTCCAACCTATCAACCAATCCAACCCACCCAAACAACTAAACCATGGCACCAAGCACCCCATCAAGTGTCCTCCTAAACACCTCCAATGATGGTGACTCCACCACCTCCCTGGGCAGCGCATTCCAATAGCCAATCACTCTCCCTATGAAGAACTTCTTCCTAACATCCAGCCTAAACCTCCCCTGGCACAACTTGAGACTGTGTCCTCTTGTTCTGGCGCTAGTTGCCTGGGAGAAGAGACCAACCCCCACCTGGCTACAACCTCCCTTCAGGTAGTTGTAGAGAGCAATAAGGTCTCCCCTGAGCCTCCTCTTCTCTAGGCTAAGCAGAATCATAGAATCAATTAGGTTGGAAAAGATCTCAGAGATCATCAAATCCAACCTGCCCCAGCTCCCTCAGCCTCTTCTCGTAGGGCTGTGCTCCAAACCCCTCCCCAGCTTTGTTGCCCTTTTCTGGACATGTTCCAGCAAGTCAACATTTTTCCTAAACTGAGGGGCCCAGAAGCTGTTCATTTGTCAATTAAAAATCTAGTTTTCAAGTCCACAATCTTATCCCACTGAGACAACACTTCATACCCATACAGACAAGGCAGGAAATTCCACATGCTGCTTGATCGGGGGGGCACTAAAAAAAGCTCCTGAACTTTAAGGCATGATGGGGATCACAAATACATAATAATTACATCATGCAGACAGAAGAGAAAATGTTCAAATTCTTAGAATGCTAGATATGTAAGAACATTGCTATCCAATCACTAAAAATGTTAGCTGAAACCTGTGGAGATCCCATGAGAGAGTGACATGCATGAGTATGAGCCCTCACAATATGATTTCTAAATCCAGAACATCACACAAATATTCAGATGCTGATTGAATAATCAAATATTAATTTCTTGTCCTTACTTACATTCCTGAAGTACACTGGAAGGGCAAACAAAAAAAAAAAACCACCACAGCACACAATTCACTGCTGCCCATCACTGCAGAGATGTGCTGAACATCATGGTTTAGCACCAGACTTGGTAGAGTTAGATAATGAATCATAGAATCAATAAGGTTGGAAGAGACCTCAAAGTTCATCAAGTCCAACCTGTCACCCAAGATCTCAGGACTAACCAAACAATGGCACCAAGTGCCACATCCAATCCCCCCTTGAGCACCTCCAGGGATGGTGACCACCACCTCCCTGGGCAGCACATTACAATGGCGAACGACTCTCTCAGTGAAGAACTTTCTCCTCACCTCCAGACTAAACTTCCCCTGGCGCAGCTTGAACTGTGTCCTCTTGTTCTGGTGCTGGTTGCCTAGGAGAAGAGACCAACCCCCTCCTGGGTACAACCACCCTTCTGGTAGTTGTAGACAGCAAGAAGGTCTCCCCTGAGCCTCCTCTTCTCCAGGCTAAGCAACCCCAGCTCCCTCAGCCTCTCCTCACAGGGCTGTGCTTGAGGCCTCTCCCCAGCCTCATTGCCCTTCTCTGGACACATTCAAGTGTCTCAATGTCCTTCTTAAATTGAGGGGCCCAGAACTGGACACAGGACTCAAGGTGTGGCCTAACCAATGCAGAGTACAGGGGAACAGTGACTTCTCTGCTCCTCCTGGCCACACTATTCCTGATGCAGGCCAGGATGCCATTGGCCTTCTTGGCCACCTGGGCACACTGCTGGCTCATGTTCAGCCTACTGTCAACCAGTACTCCCAGGTCCCTCTCTGTTTGGGAGCTCTCCAGCCACTCCAACCCCAGCCTGTAGCACTGCATAGGGTTGTTGGGCCCAAAGTGCAGCACCTGGCACTTGGACTTGTTGAATGCCATCCTCTTGGACTCTGCCCATCTGTCCAGCCTGTCAAGGTCCCTCTCGAGATCCCTTCTACCCTCTAACAGATCAACACCTGCTTCCAATTTGGAGTCATCTGCAAATTTACTAATGATGGACTCAATCCCCTCATCCAGATCATCAATATTGAACAGGATGGTGGGGCTTGATGATTTAAAGGTACCTTCCAACCAAAATGGATTCTGTGAAATCCAGCTCTCAGCAGAAGCTGAGCTCTTGCCACCAATCTTCAGAAACACAGCACCTCCACTTCATTCATTTTGCTAGGTGGCAGTGGTTACCTGTGAGATAAACTTTCTTCCTCCCAAAGCGATCTGAGAACTGGCCGAAGGAGATTGCTCCAACAAACACACCGCTGAAGTAGAAAGAACTGGCAGCACTGACTTTGTACGACGTGTTACCAATTAAGAACCACTGGATGGAGGAGAAGAAGAAAAGAGCAACAACATGCAAATTAACCAGAAGTCAAGTAATTCAGCAGTTCACTAAAAGCTAACAGCTGGTAGAAGGGTGGCACACACTTTAAGGAAGATCCAACTGCATCACATTCGGTGTGTTATCAGTCGCCACAAGACAAGTGCTATCTACCAGATTCACTGGGTGGAACCAACCAGTTGCATGGTTCCCCCAAATCACATTCAGTGCTTGATTCTGAAATCAAGGACAGATCCCTCAGAACATTTTAATTCTTGATAACCTCCTCCCATTCTCCTTTTCATTGTGTTTTCTCACATAAATTTATTAGCTTCAACAGACTTACGAGGAGCCCTATGAGGAGAGGCTGAGGGAGCTGGGGTTGTTTAGCCTGGAGAAGAGGAGGCTCAGGGGAGACCATCTTGCTCTCTCCAGCTCCCTGAAGGGAGGTTGTAGCCAGGTGGGGGTTGGTCTCTTTACCCAGGCAACCAGCACCAGAACAAGAGGACACAGTCTCAAGCTATGCCAGGGGAGGTTATGGCTGGAGGTGAGGAGAAAGTTCTTCCCAGAGGGAGTTGTTACCCATTGGAATGTGCAGCCCAAGGAGGTGCTGGAGTCACCATTCCTGGAGATGTTCAAGAGGGGATTGGATGTGGCACTTGGTGCCATGGTCTAGTCATGAGGTCTGTGGTGACAGGTTGGACTTGATGATCTTTGAAGTCTCTTCCAACCTTGGTGATACTGTGACTTAGCCCTACCTCTTGATGTAAGTTGCTGCAGCCTGCAGGCATACTATGCTGTGACAGTTTTAGGCTGTGCCTTTAAGAAATAGACAGCTACAGAGCACTCTAGCTGAATGTTTTGGTGTAAAAAGGAAAACAAAGATAATTCTAAATGAATTTAATTGGTAGATCAGTAGGAATGTAACTTTAAGGTTTTACTCTGAGCTCAGTCTGATAGAATAGAATAGAATAGAATAGAATAGAATAGAATAGAATAGAATAGAATAGAATAGACCAGGTTGGAAGAGACCTTCAAGATCATCAAGTCCAACCTATCAACTAATCCAACACCACCTAATCAACTAAACCATGGCACCAAGCACCCCATCAAGTCTCCTCTTGAACACCTCCAATAATGGTGACTCCACCACCTCCTTGGGCAGCCCATTCCAATGGGCAATCACACTCTCTGTGTAGAACAACTTCCTAACAACCAGCCTAAACCTGCCCTGGTGTAGCTTGAGACTGTGTCCTCTTGTTCTGGTGCTGGTTGCCTGGGAGAAGAGACCAACATCTGCCTGTCTACAACCCCCCTTCAGGTAGTTGTAGAGAGCAAGAAGGTCTCCCCTGAGCCTCCTCTTCTCCAGGCTAAGCAACCCCAGCTCCCTCAGCCTCTCCTCACAGGGCTGTGTTCCAAACCCCTCCCCAGCTTCATTGCCTTTCTCTGGACACTTTCCAGCAAGATACCATCTTTCCTAAACTGAGGGGCCCAGAACTGGACACAGGACTCAAGGTGTGGCCTAACCAGTGCAGCGTATAGGGGGAGAATGACCTCCCTGCTCCTGCTGGCCACACTGTTCCTGATGCAGGCCAGGATGCCACTGGGCCCTCTTGGCTGCCTGGGCACACTGCAGGCTCATGTTCAGCCTACCATCGACCATGTTCAGTCAGTCTGGACAGCTGTTTTCTTTCTGTTCTGTTCCACTGACCTTGGACTAATGAGATAAGAAAACTAACTTTTTTCCCCTTAACAGCTGCTTTGAGCTAACAGAATTTCCCTTATTATCCATTTTCTCTGTAATCCTTTTTGGGAAAAAAAGGAGGAAGAGGGAAGAGGGGTTCTGGGGGCAACCCTCCTCCATCAGGAGGGAGTTTTCTGTGTTACATTCCTTCCTGTGTATTTTTGTGAATACTGTATATTGTGTATGTATTCATTGCATCTCCTTTTGCTTGTAAAAATACAGCCTTTCCATTTGCTTCTCTGACTGAGGTAGCTGTGGTTTGTGTGTGGGGGGAGAATTGAACTTCTCTCACTGCCACATATGCAAAAATAAACCCCATGGTTTCTGTCTAGAGAGAAATCCTGCACATGCCCCTCCTTATGAATGGTCTTGTCACTGAGAAACACTTTTTGACAGGTTGTCTGGTATTAAAAGCCTCTTTTTCCAGTGTGTCATTTACTTTGTGTCATTTCCAGTTCTTCTCAGTTCCACATACAAACCAAATCCTCCTGTGTTTGATTCTTAGAGCCTCAATGTCTCAGGTTAAACCTGAGAGGAAATTCTTTCTCCCACAAAACTGAGGATGAAACTGTGCCATGCTCTTATTGCCTACAAGTCATTTCCTTTTGTATTCTAAAAACTCTGCAGATTGTGCTCTTCTCTTTTCCTATTCCTCTTGCATCTGAGCTAATGTTTCCTTTTAGTGACACCCAACTTTTCTTCCCGTGGTGGTAAGCTGGTGATTATGTCATTATCCCTGCAATAACACACTAATCTTCTCCTCATAATCTTCTTCCTCTACCAGAATCCCATTAGATATCCTTTCTAGCAAAGCTTATATTATTTCAAAGCTCAGTTATAAACTAGCTCACCAGGAGAACGGAGCCATACAATTAAACCTCACCAAGATTAGGGAGCTTACAAAACAAAATCATTCAGAAGCTCCCAGAAAATAACTTCCTTGCTCCCAATATATTCTTCACTTTGAAGTGCCACATTAATGATGAGGTGCTCACTGATAGGATGGGTAATGTGCCCATGAAGCAGCAGGACTGGCAAAACTCAACTCTAAAAATAACCATGTGACCACGATTCAGCTTTTGAAGCCTCTTTAGATTTTCTAAAGGAAATCCCAGAAAATTACATTAGTATAATAATAGCAGATGAGATTAATTCTATCTGTAAAATAACATGGCCAGTTTGTTTTGGAAGAGCTACAGAAATCACAGAACGAGAGGGGTTGGAAGGGACACTTGGAGATCCAACCCCGCTGCCAAAGCAGGATCGCCTAGGGCAGGTCACACCAGAAAGCATCCAGGTGGGTCTTGAAAGTCCCTAGAGAACATGACAACTCCACAAGCTCCCTGGGCAGCCTGTTCTGGTGCTCTGGCACCCTCACAGTAAACAAGCAGAACTTTCTGTGCTCCAGTTTGCATCCATTGCTGCCCCTCAGTTTAAGAAGGACATCGAGACACTTGAATGTGTCCAGAGAAGGGCAACAAGGCTGGGGAGAGGCCTGGAGCACAGCCCTGTGAGGAGAGGCTGAGGGAGCTGGGGTTGCTTAGCCTGGAGAAGAGGAGGCTCAGGGGAGACCTCATTGCTCTCTACAACTACCTGAAGGGTGGTTTTAGTCAGGAAGGGATTGGCCTCTTCTCTCTAGCAACCAGCACCAGAACAAGGGGACACAGTCTCAAGCTGTGCCAGGGGAAGTTTAGGCTGGAGGTGAGGAGAAAGTTCTTCCCAGAGAGAGTTGTTAGCCATTGGAATGTGCTGCCCAGGGAGGTGGTGGACTCACCATCCCTGGAGGTGTTCAAGAGGGGATTGGATGTGGCACTTGGTGCCATGGTCTAGTCATGGGGTCTGTGGTGACAGGTTGGACTCACAGTATCACAGTCACAGTATCGCTAAGGTTGGAAGAGACCTCAAAGATCATCGAGTGCAAATGGAATTACTGTATTTTAACAGTGAGAAACAGGAGAGGTAACATGCAGTGAAGGCCTGTGTATATAGATTCATAGAATACCAGGTTGGAAAGGACCTCAAAGATCATCTAGTCCATCCTTCCAGGGTAAGAATACAGTTTAAATGAGATGGCTCAGCACCCTGCCAAGTTGGACATTAGAACTGCCTAACATTCCACCACCTCCCTCGAGAGTTTATTCCAATGTTTAATAGTTCAAATGGTGGGGAAAAAATTCTGGCATCCAGTCTGAATATCCCCAGTAACAACTTGTCCCTGTTACACCTTGGTTTTGCCATGTGACTCTTCGTAAAGAGAGTCACCTCCCTCATGACAGCCACCCTGAAGGAAGGTTGTAGTCAGGTGGGGGTTGATCTCTTCTGCCAGACAACCAGCACCAGAACAAGAGGACACAGTCTCAAGCTGTGCCAGGGGAGGTTTAGGCTGGATGTTAGAATGAAATTCTTCACAGAAAGAGTGATTGGCCATTGGATGTACTGTCCAGGGAGGTGATGGAGTCACCATCACTGGAGGTGTTTAGGAAGAGACTGGATGGGGCACTTAGCACCAGGGTTTAGTTGATTAGATGGTGTTGGGGGATAGGTTGGACTTGATGATCTCAAACATTTCTTCCAACCTGGTTAATTCTGTATAGTGTATTATGTACTTGTACATGGCTTTGAGGTCTCCCCTAAGCCTTCTCAAGGCTGAACAACCCAGTTCTCTCAGCCTCAATATGCCAAATAATTACAAAGCAGAATCTACATAAGTGGCCTTGAGATGTTTTGAGTTTTGTATTTTTCAGCTGAACTGTTCTTCACCTGCATGTCTGTCTTATACACCTAAAATCCTTAAGGATTCCTGTGAGATTTCTGTCCTAAAACACTGTTAGGTCCTGCAAACGTATTCTCTTAGAACTTACAGGTCAGATATGGGGTACTTGGTGCCATGGTTTAGTTGATTAGATGGTGTTGCCATGGTTTAGTTGATTAGATGGTGTTGCCATGGTTTAGTTGATTAGATGGTGTTGGACGATAGGTTGGACTTGATGATCTCAAAGGTCTTTTCCAACCTGGTTAATTTTATTCTACTCTAGAAGAGATTCTCATATCAACTTAAAATAATAAAAGGAAAAAAAAAATCCACCATCCCTTAGGATTTTAATTTAGATAGTGGCATAAGTATTCATATCCTCTTTATTACCAGAGTAAGAAGCAATGCCTGTTGTACACAAGTGCTTGGTATTATTCCAAAGCTGGCAGTTTTAATTAATATGTTCATAAGCAATAAAGTTAAGTGTTTTACAGGACTAATTCAGATAGCATTAGTGCCTCTGGACAACAGCCATGAATTATCAAGTGATACTATACTTGACTCAGCTGTACAGCTCTAAATCCAGGTCCTGTAACAGATGAACTCAGGTAGGGTTTTCATAGAATCAATAAGGTTGGAAAAGACCTCAGAGATCACCAAGTCCAACCTGTCACCCAACACCTCATGACTACTAAACCATGACCAATCCCTTTTTGAACATCCTCCAGGGACAGTGACTCCACCACCTCCCTGGGCAGCACATTCCAATGGCTAATAACTGTCCCTGTGAAGAAATTTCTCCTCACCTCCAGCCTGAACTTCTCATGGCAAGAGACTATGTCCTCTTGTTCTGGTGCTGATTGCCTGGGAGAAGAGACCAACCCCCTCCTGGCTACAGCTGCCCTTCAGGTAGTTGTAGACAGCAAGGTCTGTCCTGAGCCTCCTCTTCTCCAGGCTAAACAATCCCAGCTCCCTCAGCCTCTCATCACAGGGCTTGTGTTTTTGCACAGAGGATTTTGACATTAATAGACACTGAAGTCCCCAGGAAGGATGAGTGTTGCACATGTCAGTGCAGAGTCTGGAATCATTTCTGTAGGGACTGCAGCTAGATCATGAAAGAACACACTCAGAAAACACAGAGGCCACATCAATAAAGCTAAAGATTGTTTTGGGATAGAATGGGAGGGAGTTGCATTGTTCACTGGACTTCTCACTGCCCACTTCTTCCCTCCTATTTGGAGCCGCAAACACTGCAGTAGCCACTTCTGCTCCAGTTCCTTCCCTGCTTGCTAACTGCATCAGGAACACACTACATGCCTTTGACCTTAAGGGAATCACATTAGTCATCCAGAAAGAGCTCAGGGTCCATGACTGATTATGAGCACACTAGTGAAACAAGTGGCATAATTCCATCTCAATTGTAGAACCAGGTTACATGATCCAATAAATAGCTTCCACATGGAAAAGTTGGAAAGCTTTTGAGCAGAACTTTGGTCAAGATAGAATAGAATAAACCAGGTTGGAAGAGACCCTTGAGATCATCACATCCAACCCATCACCCAACACCATCTAATCAACTAAACCATGGCACTAAGCACCCCATCAAGTTGCCTCCTAAACACCTCCAGTGATGGTGACTCCACCACCTCCCTGGGCAGCACATTCCAATGGGCAATCACTCTCTCTATGAAGAATTTCTTCCTAACATCCAGCCTAAACCTCCCCCTGGTGCAGCTGGAGACTGTGTCCTCTTGTTCTGGTGCTGGTTGCCTGGGAGCAGAGACCAACCCCCACCTGGCTACAACCTCCCTTCAGGTAATTGTAGAGAGCAAGAAGGTCTCCTCTGAGCCTCCTCCTCTCCAGGCTAAGCAACCCCAGCTCCCTCAGCCTCTCCTCATAGGCCTTGTGCTCCAAAACCCCTCACCAGCAGTAAAAGAAAGCTAGTTTTTCTAGCCACTAAAGATGCAAGTAGATTACCTGTTCTCTACCTGGGGGTAGTGCTTGTTTCATTTGCTAATCAAAACATGTATTAGTAAGGAAGAAAGATGCTGCCCCCCACAGCTGACCCACTAAGCTTTACCACTCACACCAAGCCAGCAAAACACAGTCTTACCTCAGAGACGATTGATGTGAAACTGCTGCTGAAGTGTACGTGCTTGTGCACCTCGCTGCCATTGGCAGTCAGAAGCCATTCCCCAAAAGCCCTCTGTTCACTCACTGACTGGTTGCTATGGCTCTGATTAGCTGAGAGCTCTTGGAGATCCCAGTGGTAGGGAGGAGTTGCACCCACCAGCGCGATGAGGATGGCTTCAGTGGCTACATAGAGCTGCCATGAAAGACAAAAAAACAACATCAAAGATGCTAAACATCTCCAAGCAATGTTTCCTCTGTAGCTGGATCAACTCAGTATAAAAATAATATTCCTACTTTATATTCTCCTTCTGCCACTCTAAGATGCCATGTACAGCCCCTGTCTGCTAAATATCATGGGCTAAATCAGAACTCCAACACAGTGGTTCTTGCACTTTGTCAATTACTTGTCAGAAAAGGAATTCCTCTCCTGACACTCTTCCTTTGGTCAGAGGAACTCCAACTCCCACATACAGCATACACCTCATGGATACAGGAAACACTGTTAGTAGTACCAAGGAATCACAGAATCACCAAGGCTGGAAGAGACGTCAAAGATCATCGAGTCCAACCTGTCATGACTAAACCAGGGCACCAAGTGCCACATCCAATCCCCTCTTGAACACCTCCATGGATGGTGACTCCACCACCTCCCTGGGCAGCACATTCCAGTGGTGAACAAATCTCTCAGTGAAGAACTTTCTCCTCACCTCCAGCCTAAACTTCCCCTGGAACAGCTTGAGACTGTGTCCTCTTGTTCTGGTGCTGGTTGCCTGGGAGAAGAGACCAACCCCCACCTGGCTACAACCTCCCTTCAGGGAGTTGTAGACAGCAATAAGGTCTTCCCTGAGCCTCCTCTTCTCCAGGCTAAGCAACCCCAGCTCCCTCAGCCTCTCCTCACAGGGCTGTGCTTGAGGCCTCTCCCCAGCCTCATTGCCCTTCTCTGGACACATTAAAGAGTCTCAATGTCCTTCTTAAACTGAGGGGCCCAGAACTGGACACAGGACTCCAGGTGTGGCCTAACCAGTGCAGAGAACAGGGCACAATGACTTCCCTGCTCCTCCTGGCCACACTATTCTTGATGCAGGCCAGGATGCCATAATAAAACTATTCTTTGATGCAAGTATATTACTCTATAATACCCTCTCCTTCCACCTGTGCTGTCCCTTCCTCTAATTTGACATTTGGAATATATCTCTTCCTCATATCTGTTCTCTAACAGGTTGGCCAAATTCTTCCCTATTTTTATGTCTTTTGTGAACCTGTTTTACTGTATGGACATACAGGTGCATCTGTGTTGTATCTACACCTCTATACAGGCACACAAGTTCTAAATACACTGGTTAACAGCTGGCTTTGGTCAGGGAAGAATAAAGCCACTGGAAACTCAGATATTTCAAGCCTAGCCTAGAGCTGGCTCACTGCTGCTTGCTCAGAACACTGATGTCCCAATGTTTCAATAGGCTACATTACAGTCCTATCTTAGAAGCCAGTGTTATCTGGCCTGTTTAAACACAGAAGTGCCTCAATTCTGCAACAGAAAGCAAATGATAACATCTTCTGAGAGACAAAAAGATGACACTGGTAACAACATGAAGACCTTCCCTGTAAACCTGTCTCATTTCAAGCCCCCACTGAGAAACAGTACCTTAGCACAGTTGTTCCTAACATTAAATAAAAAAGAAAGGTACATTCTGTTGCTTCTCCTGCCTACTACACCCATAAAAAAACCCCTCAGCCATGCCACTCCATTCCTCAGACTCCATTTCAGCCACCTCCTGAAATACAGTTCTTGCTCTGCTCCCAGCATCTCTTCTGGTCTCTTCTCCCAGGCAACCAGCACCAGAATAAGAGGACACAGTCTAAGGTGTGCCAGGGGAAGTTTAAGCTCAAGGTGAGGAGAAAGTTCTTCACAGAGAGAGTTGTTTGCCATGGGAATGTGCTGCCCAGGGAGGTGGTGGAGTCACCATTCCTAGAGGTGTTCAAGACGGGGATTGGACGTGGCACTCAGTGCCATGGTTTAGTCATGAGATGTTGGGTGACAGGTTGAACTTGATGATCTTTGAGGTCTTTTCCAACCTTTTTGATTCTATGATTACATGGTGAAAGAGATGTTAAGGAGCTGAGCAGCCAGGTTGCTAGGGATGTGTGGGTACAGGAATCTCAAGAACGGCTGGAAATCACTGAGAAATGAGAATTGCAGGCTGTGACAGTTTTAGGCTGTACAGAATTCTCTAGCTGATATGTTTAGGTGTAAGAGAGGAAAACAAAGGCAATTCTAAACGAATTTCCTTGGTAGATCAGTAGAAATGTGGCTTTAAGAACTCAGTCTGCGTTCAGTCTGTTCTGCTTTGCTCTTCTGTTCGTGGCTGGAGTGCATGCTGCTGACCTTGGGCTGAAGCTTATGAGATAAGAAAACTAACTTCTCTAGCAACTGCTTTGCACTAGCAAAATTTCCCTTAACATCCATTTCTCTTTTAATCCTTTTTCCATCCCATTAGCCTTGGACAAGAAAGGGGGGGAAGAGAGAGAGGGGCTTTGGGTGAACCCAGGGGGGATTCTCCTCAGGAGGGTGTTTATGTTCTTCCCTGTATATGTTTGTATACACTGTAAATACAGTGTATATTGTATATATTCATTGCATTTCATTCTGCTTGTAAAATACAGCTTTTCATTTGCTTCTCTGACTGAGTCTAGCTGTGCTTTATGTGGTGGGAGGATTAAACTTTCACACTACCGCACAGGCCAAGACCTATGGTACATCTCTGTGCTCTGACTTACACAACTCCATGTCAAGACAAAGTGACAACATCCTCACTTTTCACAGTATCACCAAGGATGGAAGACACCTCAAAGATCATTGAGTCCAACCTGTCACCACAGACCTCATGACTAAACCATGGCACCAAGTGCCACATCCAATCCCCTCTTGAACACCTCCAGGGATGGTGACTCCACCACCTCCCTGGGCAGCACATTCCAATGACGAATGACTCTCTCCATGAAGAACTTCTTCCTCACCTCGAGCCTAAACTTCCCCTGGCACAGCTTGAGACTGTGTCCTCTTGTTCTGGTGCTGGTTGCCTGGGAGAAGAGACCAAACTCTTCCTGGCTACAACCACCTTTCAGGTAGTTGCAGAGAGCAATGAGGTCACCCCTGAGCCTCCTCTTCTGCAGGCTAAACAATCCCAGCTCCCTCAGCCTCTCCTCATAGGGCTTGTGTAATAAACATATTTTCAAGGAGATCAGAAAATTAAATTCTCAAGGCATTTGGTTTAGAAAGAGAAAGCAAAACATTTCCAATTTTTCCTCCAGAAGGAACTACAGGAAACTAAATTGAAAACTCAAGTGATTGCAGGCACATAAAAGAATAGAATAGACCAGGCCAGGTTGGAAGAGACCTTCAAGATCATCGCGTCCAACCCATCAACCAATCCAACCCACCTAAACAACTAAACCATGGCATCAAGCACCCCATCAAGTCTCCTCCTGAACACCTCCAGTGATGGTGACTCCACCACCTCCCCGGGCAGCACATTCCAATGGGCAATCACTCCCTCTGTATAGAGATTCTTCCTAACATCCAGCCTAAACCTCCCCTGGCTCAGGCTGAGAAGCACTACAGATCTCTTTACAGGAAGAAAACCAAAATTACATATATATAAATTCAGCTTTAACCATCCAAGTGGCTGCAGCAAGCAAGGAGAGAAAACATGTACCAGTATAAACACTTCCAACTGATCTGTTGAATCAGGAGAGTGTATGAAAAACTGAAGCATTCTGTTGTTATCACATAGGATTGTTTTGCATTCATGTTTGTTGTAGTCACTGCTGAGGCAAGACTGGTCTTCCATCTGTCTTGTTCTTTGGTTTACAGGTATGGAAAATCCTCTTCATTTAATTG
This sequence comes from Colaptes auratus, assembly GCA_015227895.2. Lineage (NCBI taxonomy): Eukaryota > Metazoa > Chordata > Aves > Piciformes > Picidae > Colaptes > Colaptes auratus. Next base: position 12,202,512 of record CM037635.1, on the reverse strand, counting down.
CAACACACAAAACCAAAACAGAATGCAAACACCCCCCACACCAAACCCCATTTGTGATGCTGGAGACCAGAAACATCTTTCTAGAAGCACTCTTAAGTTATGGCAAAGCAAACTCACAAGCCCTATGAGGAGAGGAGGAGAGGCTGAGGGAGCTGGGGTTAGGGTTAGCCTGGGGAAGAGGAGGCTCAGGGGAGACCTTCTTGCTCTCTACAACTCCCTGAAGGGAGGTTGTAGCCAGGTGGGGGTTGGTCTCTCCTCCCAGACAACCAGCACCAGAACAAGAGGACACAGTCTCAAGCTGCACCAGGGGAGGTTTAGGCTGGATGTTAGGAAGAAGTTCTTCCCAGAAAGAGAGACTGGCCATTGGAATGTGCTGCCCAGGGAGGTGGTGGAGTCACCATCACTGGAGGTGTTTAGGAAGAGACTGGATGGGGTGCCTGGTGCCATGGTTTAGTTGATTAGATGGTGTAGGGTGATAGGTTGGGCTCCATCTCGGAGGTCTTTCCCAACCTGGTTAATTCTATGCTATTCTGAAGTTATAAGAAATTCAGAAGACAGCTTTTATTGTTCAAGTAAGAGGCAGGAGTTTGTGTAAATGAATCCAGAGATTCTCCCCCTAAGAATTCTAAATGCATGCACTTAGGATTAACAGAGCTGTGCAGACTGGTGATCAACATAAAATGTTATCAAATCAACTAGAAACACAATACAACAACTTTATAAAGGATTAAAAGGCTACACTATATGCATTGTGACAAAGAAAACCTTCATTTTTTACCCATTCTGTAACCCCAGTCAAGTCAAATTTACACATTTTAATGTAGACTTTCTATTCATAAAACATTCTCACTGCCTCTATGTGGATGCTAACAGCTCCCTACTGAATTCCCTGCACTGATCTGGATTAAATCAAGATGAATACCAAGCACAGGGAGAAGAGGCAGCAACTTGTAGTCACTGATAATAAAATGCTAAGTTTAGTCTGTTTGGGTTAAGTTTCTCCTGTTTGTTTGTACCCTCTTAAGATTACAATTTTACATTCAGTCCAGATAAGTAGTCTATGGTGCAGCTTGAGACTGTGTCCTCTTGTTCCGCTGCTGGTTGCCTGAGAGAAGAGACCAACCCCCACCTGGCTACAACCTCCCTTCAGGCAGTTGTAGAGAGCAATTAGGTCTCCCCTGAGCCTCCTCTTCTCCAGGCTAAGCAGCCCCGACTCCCTCAGCCTCTCCCCTCAGCTTTCCTTACCCAAGGATCATAAAAGCTTCATTGCAAAAAGGTAATTAAGAAACACCAAAGTTGTCTTAAATTTACTGTACAAGGACTGAACATCCTCTGTAGAGGATCTACAAACTGAAAGAGACTGAAGAGCCCTGGTCTTTTTCTCGATATTTAAGACAGCAGGTGAACAGCACACCACCACCACCAGAAAACTGGAACAAGCAACACACCACTCCCTTCAGCTTCGCTTACATGAGGATCATAAAAGCTTCATTGCACTCTCCAAGGCAAATCCTTAACACCCTTTCCCCCCAAGCTCACCAGCATTAGGAATTTGACCAGGTGATGGCAGCTATAATGTTTAACCAGGTTAAGGTCCACACCTTTATTCAGAGATCATACTGTAAACACAAGGCTGAGAAAACAGATGCTGCTGTTCCAGGAGGAATCCAGTCCCACTGGGCTGGTACTTGCAGAAAGCAAGAGCAGAGGCCTTGCTTAATGCAAACACCACACGTGAAAGCACTACATTAGCTATAAATAGAAGTAATTGCATTAACTACTCCCACTTTAAAAAAAATAAGGCATTTGAGAGCACAAAACTTGATTTGGGTCAGAAAGAAAGAGCAACAACGATGTGCAGGTTGGAAACAATTATTCAGTATTAAATTACACATCTACAAGTTCTTTTACCCTAGAGAAAAGTAGAGGTCCTGAGCATGGAAGACGTGACAGCAAGGAGAGCCTCGATCCTGTGGCTCACCAGTGGAAAAATACTGGCAATGTACTGCCTGCACCACAGGAGAAGTTAGACTGTGTGTACACACATGGGCAGGGAAGAATGGAGGCAATGTGTCAGAAAACAAATATTTATAATCCATAGTCTTTGGTATACAGTAGAATTATGCCTGTTACCTCCCAGGGTCACCTGGGATGTTTAAGAGCAACAGAGCTGGTGAGAGGTCTCGAGCACAAGCCCTGTGAGGAGAGGCTGAGGGAGCTGGAGTTGCTTAGCCCCGAGGAGGCTCAGGGGGGACCTTATTGCTGCCTACAACTATCTGCAGGGAGGTTGTAGCCAGGTGAGGGTTGGGCTCTTCTCCCAGGCAACCAGCACCAGAACAAGAGGACACAGTCTCAAGCTGCACCAGGGGAGGTTTAGGCTGGGTGTTAGGAAGAAATTCTTCCAAGAAAGACAGATTGGCCATTGGGATGTGCTGCCCAGGGAGGTGGTGGAGTCCCCATCAGTGGAGGTGTTTAGGAAGAGACTGGATGAAGCACTTGGTGCCAGGCTTTAGCTGATTAGATGGTGTTGGGTGATAGGTTGGACTTGATCTTTGAGGTCTTTTCCAACCTGGTTAACTCTAGTCTATTTTTTTGTTGTTGCTTTGCTTGGGCCTGGGGTTTCTGTTGGGCTGTGGTTTTGTTTGGTTGTTTCATTGTTGGTGGTTTGAGAGGGAAGGGGTTGTGGGTGGGTTTTTTTGTAGTTTTTAGTTGTTTTTTTAAATAGGCAGAACAAACTGCTTCTCTCAGTTGCTAGGCCTTCAGCATGTTTACTCCTCAGTGCTTCTCTCAAAACTCAAGCCTCTTGCCCAAGAGTAATAATTCTGATAAGGTCTTTACAAGAGCACATTGAGCAGGCATTGAACTGCACAGAGGCTAAAGCCACCCTTGTTAAGTTAAACTGCAAAAACTGGTATGTTTATATGGTCACATAGAACATGTGGCTTCAGTGTCTGTGAATGTGGTCATCATTAGAAGAGCAAGACCTGGTAATTGTGAAGGTCACTTAAAACTACCTAAACTTGAGCCCAATTACATGGAAGGTCTCAAAGATGCAGCAAATGTTTCTTCCCTACCCAAAGTTCGCTCTGACTGTAGTTTTCCCTTGCATACAAACTGCTGCACTGTATCTGAGTCCAGGACCCCACTGCTAATGAAGAGTGTCACACCTCTCAGCTGTCATTCTGGGTTTTCTGCAGAACACAGCCCAGTATCTGCACCAGCTGCATTCATGTTATTAAGGTTGTAGTATCAGCAAAGGTTAGGTGGCACGTGGTGCCATGGCTCAGTCATGGGGTCTGCAGTGACAGGTTGGACTTGATCTTTAAGGTCTCATCCAACCTTGGTGATTCTGTGTGATTCTGTGATTGTTTCTTTTAAGGAACAGTTAAGCATCTGAAAGAACCACAGAAAGACAGCCCACACTGACTGCATTTCTGACTCTGGTAGCTATTTTTTATCTACAGAAGAGCACTAAAGGACCAAGAAGTCTTGGGCTAACATGTGAATCACTGAAATGAAACCTAACATGACCAAAGAAAGTTCTCCCCCATCCAATGGGAGCAACTGATAGGACTGGTGTTAAATGTCCCACCAACTTTTAGTGAGCACTATTTTCCACTAAATGAGCAGCAGCATATCTTTCTGTGTGATTAGTTTACATACTCACAGCCATCCAGTTAATTTCTCTTCCCACACAGGAATAAGCTATAGCACAGCAAGGAATTATGTTCAGTGATGCAACTACCCTGAAAGCCTTCATCACTTCAAGGAAAGCAAAACTATCCTTTAGAATAAGTGTGTTCTGAGCAAGATACAACCCACAAAAACAGTGTGGGAACAAGAAGGTTACTTCAAGAAGTAAAACCTTGGGCCTCTGCACTGTAGGTTTGTGCTCATCTGTGCAAACACAACTTCCCTTTTAAACTCTAACATGTTGTAAAAGGCCTTTTAATTGAGATGTGATAGGAACACACTTCCATTCTCAGATTTCTGCAGGTTCAGCTTGGACTTGGGCAATCCTGTAGCTCATGTTCACTGGCAAGGACAAAACACTTTCAACCATATATGTTGAGTCACAAGAGACCAAGAAACCCTTCTCATTTTTTGTCTAAACACCATTCTTTATTAATGCTTCCATATAATTTCTTCCAAGGACACTGAGCACCTTTAGTAATCCATAGGTGTCAAGCAATTACTTTTACTTCAAAGTCATAAGTATTTTAAGAGTTATCAGCTCCCTTTTAAGTTTTTTACTATGAGGGTTGCAAGACAAAGGTTGCCCTGAAGTGTTTAAGACCAGACTGGATGAGGCTTTCAGCAGCCTGGTCCAGTGGGAGGTGTTCTCCTTCTATGATCAGGTGACTGCCTGGTGGATGTGGGGAGGCCTGTGGATGTAGTCTGCCTGGACCTCTGCAAGGCCTTTGACACCATCCTCCACAGCAAACTCCTGGCCAAGCTGTCAGCCCCTGGCTTGGACAGGAGCACACTGCGTTGGGTTAGGAACTGGCTGGAGGCTGAGCCCAGAGAGTGGTGGTGAATGGTGCCGCAGCCAGGCACCAGTGGTGTGCCCCAGGGATCAGTGCTGGGCCCAATGCTCTTCAACATCTTCAGCATCTTCAGACTGTGTCCTCTTGTTCTGGTGCTGATTGCCTGGAAGAAGAGACCAACCCCCTCCTGGCTACAACCTCCCTTCAGGTAGCTGTAGACAGCAATAAGGCCTCCCCTGAGCCTCCTCTTCTCCAGGCTAAACAATCCCAATAGCTCAACAAGTTCGTTAACAGCAGCAGCAGGTAAGAGAGGAATACAAACCAGCCAAGAAATGAAGATGATGAAAGAAGCAGCCCACAAGACTTACACTTAATCTAGTTTTACACCAAACACAAAATAATTTCTCTGACTACAAGCAACCCAGAGCATGGTCACTGCACAGGCCAAGGACTTGTTTACTCAAGCCCACTTGAAAATTGAGTATTGTGGCAAGTCTTACCCAAACCCATATGTGCTTGGTACAACTAATCTTCAAAGAAGTTTTGTGAGCTAAACTACATTTGTAATTTGAATTTAGAGACCAGACATGTTGTCTTAACAGTAAGGCTACATAGTAGATGCAGTTTCCTGTAGAACAGAATAAACCAGGTTGGAAGAGATCTTCAAGATCGAGTCCAACCTATCACCCAACACCATCTAATCAACTAAACCATGGCACCAAGTGTTTCATCCAGTCTCTTCTTAAACATCTCCAGTGATGGTGACTCCACCACCTCCCTGGGCAGCACATTCCAATGGCCAATCACTCTCTCTGTAGAATTTCTTCCTCACCTCCAGCCTAAACCTCCCCTGGCACAGCTTGAGACTGTGTCCTCTTGTTCTGGTGCTGGTTGCCTGGGAGAAGGCAACTCCCTTCAGGTAGTTGTAGACAGCAATAACGTCACCCCTGAGTCTCCTGCAGGCTAAGCAACCCCAGCTCCCTCAGCTTCTCCTCATAGGGCTGTGCTCCAAATCCCTCACCAACTATGTTGCCCTTCTCTGGACACCTTCCAGCAACTTCCTAAATTGAGGGGCCCAGAAATGGACACAGGACTCAAGGTGTGGCCTAACCAGTGCAGTGTACAGGGGCACAATGACCTCCCTGCTCCTGCTGGCCACACTGTTCCTGATGCAGGCCAGGATGCCATTGGCCCTCTTGGCTGCCTGGGCACACTGCAGGCTCATGTTCAGCCTACCATCAACCAGTACCCCCAGGTCCCTCTCTGCCTGGCTGCTCTCCAGCCACCCTGACCCCAGCCTGTAGCACTGCCTGGGGCTGCTGTGGCCAATGTGTAGAACCCAGGACTTGGATGTGCTCAGTCTTATGCCCTTGGACTCTGCCCATCTGTCCAGCCTGTTGAGGTCCCTCTGCAAAGCCCATTCTACTCTCCAGCAGATCAACTCCTGCCCCCAGCTTGGTGTCATCTGCAAATTTACTGATGATGGACTCAATGCCCTCATCCAGATCATCAATGAAGATATTAAACAGGATGGGGCCCAGCACTGATCCTTGGGGCACACCACTAGTGCCTGGCTGCCAGCTGGATGTGGCACCATTCACCACCACTCTCTGGGCTCGGCCCTCCAGCCAGTTCCTAACCCAACACAGTGTGCTCCTGTCCAAGCCATGGGCTGACAGCTTGGCCAGGAGTTTGCTGTGGGGGACAGTGTAGAAATATGTATGAGAAGAAAAAATACTAAGATGAGGGGAAAACACCTATAAAGCATGGAACTCAAGAGATTAGAAACATGCAGAGATTAAAAAGCAGAAAAGCCTGTAAGCAAAGGAAGAACATCTGCTAGGAATCTTCTGGGGCAGGGAAAGTTTAAGCACAGCATAAGACACAAAGGCACTTAACACAGACCAAAGTAGTTTTCATCCACATGGTATTCTTAAGAATTTGGACATATTTTTGATGCCAATAGGCCCATGTGAAAATAGTTGGCACTGTGGCTCAGTTGGTAGCACCTAAGACTCTTACTGGGAAGGTCGTGAGTTCAAGCCTGCAGTGGGCAGGAGTGTTCTCTCTGGGGAGCAATGTCCTTTCACTTGGTGCCATGGTCTAGTCATGGGGTTTGTGGAGACAGGTTGGACTCGATGATCTTTGAGGTCTCTTCCAACCCTTAGCAATACTGTGATACTGTGATACAAGTCAACTGAGGGAGCATGTGGGAAGCAACAACAAAACAAGCAATAAAATGGAATAATCAGTCCATACCAAAGCTGGTGCCACAGACCAATAGGAGTTCTCATTCTGTACCCAGATGCTGCACCCAACTGACTAAAGGAACCCATGAATACTTAAATCTACTTCACCCTTCCCAGATGCATTACTTACCTCTGGATCCATCCTCCTAAGAGCAACAATAAACCAAACAAAAGATTAACTCCGGCTGCAGAACCTGCTTTCAGTCTTTCCCTTGTGTCCCAGGGACACATTATGTAACTTGGCACCAATAAAGGACCACAGAAAGCAATCAACCACCCAAGCAGGGACCAGTTGTCTATGCCCAAATCTATTCATGGACTGAAAGACACCAAGCTTCGTCTCTAAATCCCTTACAAACTCCTGCATCCAGTACAATCTGAGGCACAGAAAGCCCATCAGTCGGGGGATGATCCTCATTGGTGAAGGTCAAGAATTAAAGATAACACGAGCTCTCAATGCGCACTTGCAGCCCAGAAAGCCAATCAGATCCAGGGCTGCATCAGGAGAAGTGTGGCCAGCAGGTCAAGGGAGGGGATTCTCCCCCTCTACTCAGCTCTGCTGAGACCCCACCTGGAGTACTGCCTCCAGTTCTGGAACCCCTATTACAGGAGGGATGTGGATGTGCCGGAAGGTGTCCAGAGAAGGGCCATGAGCATGAGCAGAGGGCTGGAGCACCTTTCCTATGAGGACAGACTGAAGGAGTTGGGGCTGTTCAGTCTCGAGAAGAGAAGGCTCCGAGGTGACCTCATTGGGGCCTTCCAGTATCTGAAGGGGGGGCTACAAAAAGGCTGGGGAGGGACTTCTCAAGATCTCAGGTAGTGATAGGACTAGGGGGAATGGAATGAGGCTGGAGGTGGGGAGATTCAGGCTAGATGTGAGGAAGAAGTTCTTCACCATGAGAGTGGTGAAGCCCTGGAATGAGTTTTCCAGGGAGGTGGTTGAGGCCCCGACCCTGGAAGTGTTTAAGCCCAGGCTGGATGAGGCTCTGGCCAGCCTGATCTAGTGTAGGGTGTCCCTGCCCATGGCAGGAGGGTTGGAACTAGATGATCCTTGTGGTCCCTTTCAGCTCTGACTGATCCTATGAAACTATGAAAACCAAACCCACCCAGGAACAGACCTGCAAAACTGCTACCTTTTCCCCCCCCCCTCTTTAGTTGTTCTGAATTAGCTCCAGGATTTGCAAAGATCTCCCTGTTTCCTTCTCCCATGAGAAATGCAAGTTAATCCATTAAAAAGTAAGAGAAACAAGAGCATTACAGAACAGCTGACCCATACTTCTCAAAACTCTGGGAATGCAGAGCACTTCCTGTGGCCACAGTTCATTCCAGAACATGACTAGAACCGGTAAGAAAAGTAACTGTTGCTTTTGTAATCCCTAACCCTTTAGTGAATTTCCACCTTTTCTAGCCATCAGCTGGCAGAACAAGTTATAAACAACAGATAGTTTTAAAGGATTAATCAGATAAATCAGTTTTGTTAAAAAAAAGAGAGCAATGGTGCAAGAAAACAAAGACACAAAGCCTGTGCTGCTCGTGATCATAGCTTTGCAACTAAGAAAAGCTGACAAGACTGAGCACCTGAATATTCTCTGCTCATCTCAAAGCTTCTTAACATTTCTCAGTCCCCTAGCTGCCAAGAGAAGACATCTTCACACTCACAGTCCATGACTGGAAGTTCTTGATTGCTACAAAGTACTGGGCAGCAGAGGTGGGGTAAGTGTTTCCTTTCTTCCCTCCTGGATCTGGTAAGACATCACAATGGCAGTAATCCACCACGTGTCAACCTAGCTGAATTCACTATCATTAGGTTTTTGAAGAGTTAACATGGAGTAAAGCAGAATTCCATCCGATTCAAACTATACTTTATGCCTAGGCCTGACTGTGAAGGTGCACACGCTATCCTTATCTACCCTCCCCACCACCACTGGAATGAGCACAGAGATGATTCAGAGGGGGAAGTAATGACAAACCTGGTTGCAGAGCACATCAGTTGGCCACGCAGCCTCTGAATGACATTACAGCACTCCACTGTTACTTTGGACTCCGCTTGTATTACAAACCTTAAGAGGTTTCCAGGTTTCTATTTCACACTTGATTTACCCAAAAGGCAGAGCCTCATGCAAACACCTAATGCAGTCATTGCACCTACATTCCAGGAGTCAAGTCAAAGCACTGTAAATGGTCATAGCCTCTCAGCTGGTGAGATGAAAGCTTCTGCACACAGAAGTATCGGTGACCACCCGTAGCTTCTGAAACATTTCCACCACAAACAAGCCATGTGCAACGTAGAAATCACTACCCCGGCCCATTAACAGCAGGGTTCCCAGCACAGTCTCCAACAGAAGTTGCTGTCTTCCAGTCCAGCTCCTGGAATTGTTTAATTTCGCTTCACCAGCCCTTCACCTGACAAACAGCATGCTCTCAATCTGCTCCCCCAGTGACCCAGGCAAGGCAGCACAAGCAGCACCAGCCATGTGCCCCAAATTCATTCCGTAGAAGCCCACTGCCTTTGGACAGAGGTCACTTTTGCACCAGGTGCACAGCAAGTTAGTGCTGCTAAACCTAAAGCAAAAGAGCACTTACTGCCACCACAAACCTCTGCAGACCTCCAACGCCAACCTTCACACCCCACTGTGCTCACCACGGGCACATCCACCCAAGCGCTTGAGAGGACAGATACCCACAGCGCCCACACTGCATGCGTGGGGACATGCCCCGCTCAGCTCAGCCTCCCCCACGGGCGCTCCCACCCTCGGGAGAGGGGCTGGAGGGGAGGCCGTCTCTCACCTGGAGGAATACAGCCAGCAGCACGCAGAGGTACACCTGGTAGGGCCCCATCTGCCCCACCAGCGGGAACGCCTCCTCCACCTCCATCCCGCGCCCCGCCAGCCACGCAGCTCCTACGAGCGGCCGCCGAGCAGCGCATCCCCGAGCCCGGGGCGGAGCGGGAGCGACGGCCGGGCCCTCGCCGAGGAGGAGGAGGAGGAGGAGGAGGAGAAGAAGGAGGAGGAGGAGGAGGAGAGAAGAAGAGGAGAAGGAGGAGGAGGAGGAGGAAAGGGCGGGAGATGCGAGGCGGCTGTCATGCGCAGCGCCGGGGAGAGCAGCCGGCGAGCAGCCCGCCCGGGGAAGCGGAAACACCACTACTCCCGTACCGCCGGTGGAGGCGGTAGCGCAGGCGCACCTTCCTCCTTTAAATAGGAAAAGGGGGGAAGGGGGAGGGGGTGTCTGCGGCATTGTGAGGGGGTCTCGAGGGGCACGTGAGTTGGAATGTGAAAGACTTGGTGGCTGTGTGTGAGGAGTGTGGGGACGTGGGTCAGAAGGGGTATGTGAGGTGGGACGTGAGGGTCGCGAGTGGGTTTGTAAGGGATGTAAAAGGTCTGTAATGGGAGTGAGAGAGGTATGAAGGGGTATAGGATGTGGGGTGAGAAGCCTAAGCAGTGTGTGAGGGTGGGAGGGGTGTGAGAGGACTTGGGGTTTCTGAAGGGAAGGCAGTAGGGCAGCGCAGAGGTGGCTTGAGCAACTGGGTTGCTTGCTGCAAGTGGGTCCAATACTGCAGAGGTGAGTGCTGGCCATGGTGTTCCTCATGCAGCAGCTCTGGTCGTAGGTGTTTAGAAGGAGAGGGGGCAAGAGGCGTTACTCCTGGACCCTTGGTCAGACCAACGGAGCATGCTGGCCCTGTAAGCTTGGCAAGAAGGCTGTTCTGTGGCCCTGCTAATGATGTAGCTCTGGTTCCATTTCATCACAAAAGAATCATAGAATCAATAAGGTCAGAAAAGACCTTGAGGATCATCAAGTCCGACCTGTCACCCAACACCTCATGACTACTAAACCATGGCACCAAGTGCTACATCCAATACCCTCTTGAACACCTCCAGGGATGGTGACTCCACCACCTCCCTGGGCAGCACACTCCAATGGCGAACGACTCTCTCTGGGAAGAAGTTTCTCCTCACCTCCAGCCTAAACTTCCCCTGGTGCAGTTTGAGACTCTGTCCTCTTGTTCTGGTGCTGATTGCCTGGGACACACTGTGGGTTTGCACCTATATTGAACTGTGTTAGCCCACTGTATTGAAGCTGTACCTGCATAGTGCACACTGAATAAGTTTTCACAGTATCACCAAGGTTGGAAGAGACCTCAAAGATCATCAAGTCCAACCTGTCACCACAGACCTCATGACTACTAGACCATGGCACCAAATGCCACATCTAATCCCCTCTTGAACACCTCCAGGGACGGTGACTCCACCACCTCCCTGGGCAGCACATTCCAATGGCGAATGACTCTGGGAAGAACTTTCTCCTCACCTCAAGCCTAAGCTTCCCCTGGCGCTGTCTGAGACTCTGTCCTCTTGTTCTGGTGCTGATTGCCTGGGACACACTGTGGGTTTGCACCTACATTGCACAGTGTTAGCCCACTGTATTGAAGCTGTACCTGCATAGTGCACACTGAGTAAGTGTGATCTTCTGTAATTACACTTTGTAGTGCACCTGCTTGTAGTTGAGAAACAAACAAACTTGGTGTGAGACTGTTATGTAGATGCCACTAGAATTCAGTTCTAGACTTGCACAAATCTTGCTGTTGTTGATTTCATGCCTAAGTGAGGATATGCCTCTCTCTCACAGCAGTCTTCCTGTATTGTAAGGTATTTTATCAAAAGCATTTGCTCTTTCTCTGGAGAGCCTTCATGGTGAGCATGGGGCACAATTCTCACTTAGAAGTAATGGGGCTGCTTTGTGAAGGAATGTAAACTCTGCTACGAGTAGGAAGGGAGAGAAATACACACATGAAATTGTGACAGTTTTAGGCTGTGCCTTTAGGAGGGGTCAGCTACTGAAACACTCTGGCTGCATGTTTTGGGGTAAAAAGGAAAAACAAAGATAATTCTAAACTAATTCCGTTGGTGGATTGGTAGCAATGTAACTTTAAGGCTCTTTAGGTTTAGTTCAGTTTGTGTCTCAGGCTGTTTCAGTCTGCCTGGACAGCTGTTTCTCTTTCTGTGCTTGGCATAGACCTCTCTCACCACCACAGAAATAATCCTGTGAAATGGCAATGAGTTTTCCCCTGTCTTATTTTCATTCCACCTTTACAATAAAGCTCCAAGACTGTGAAACAACTTACACTGCTGAGATGATATTATTATTATTATTATTATTATTATTATTATTATTATTATTATTATTATTTCTACTTGGTGGTACCAAAAGCTGCAGCACTTTATGCTCGTGGCTTTTACAACTGGAGAGAAAGGAAGAGAATTGGGTCACAAGATGTGCCCTTTAGGACCATGCCAGGAGCCTGGGAAATACTACCATTTCCTTGCTGTAAAAATGTTGGCAACTTGACAAGCATCAAAGCAATTTACTCTTAATATGAAATTCACCTTTGCCCTAAGCACTTCTTTTCACATTTGAGGCTTAGTACAGATTGATTAAAGGCAAAACAGCAAAGGATTTCTGAAATGTCAGGACCTTTCTGGTGCTCACCCAACTGCACTTGTCTCATTTTATTACTCAGCTAAGATGCAGAGGTGGTGTCCTGCTGCTCAGGACACTCTATGTTCCTCTCCCCTCTATCGTTCCCACTCTTCCAGTCAGTTCAGTCACTCTCTGTAGCAACCACAGCTTCCTTCCAGCTATTCCAGCATTAGGGTGGGCTGTTGGATTTGTCATCAGCTCTCAGATGAGCGTTGATACCTTCTCCAAGTAACAAGTGATAGGACACAAGGAAATGGCCTCAAGTTGCACCAGGGGAGGCTTAGGTTGGACATGGGGGGAAAATTTCTTCACCAAAAGGGTTGTCAAGTGTTGGAACAGACTGTCCAGGGAAGTGGGGTTGGATTCAATGATCTTAATGGGGTTTTGCCAACCTAAATTATTCCAATGGCTCTGGAATCAAGGTAAGCAGAGTTAGGGGAAGGTGATGGTGCTTTGCTCCTTGTCAGGAGGGTACTGCCTCACAAATTATGGTTCCCATTTCAACCCCTAAAGCTCTTCTCCTCCACTCCCTCTTAACATGGGACTCCAGCTTGGGAGTTTTCCTGCCTGTTATTCCCTGCTTCCTTACAGCCACTCATGCTGCAAACTGCCAGCTGCATGGGAAGCAATTAGAACTGGCAGCTTTCTGCTGTACTCACCTCTGTGTGATGTTGCCCTCCTGACCGTGCTCTTGCTCTTCTCCTGCCATGGCTCCACTGAGATAATGCCTCTGACTTGCCCAACCTCCAGTCCTGACTACCAAAGTTATCAGGTTGGATTTAGGTATGTCCACACCACACAGGAATGCCCTATGCCTGTGGAAAACAGCGACCGTGGAGCTGCTCATCTTCTGCAGGTAGTCTCCAAAACAGAGTTCAGCAGAGGTCCATAAAGATGATAAAGGCAGTGGAGCATTGACAGGATGCCAGGACTGGTCAGCCTGGAGAATAGAAGGCTCAGGGAAGAGCCTCCCAATGCAAATAAATACCTGTTGGGTGGGAAGGAAGAGGAGGAGTACAGGCTGTTTTCAGTGGTTCCTAGTAACAGGACAAGAGGCAATGGGCACAAGTTAAAAAACAAACCAAAAAATGCACACACACATAAAAAACACACAAAGAACCCACAAAATACCAAGACAAGAACCCCAAAAGTCAACCTGAATACAATAAACTTATCTATTACTGTGGAAGCAGTCAAACACTGGAATACATTGCCTAGACATGTTATGGAGTGTCAGCCTAACTCAACGTGGTCCTGGTCAACCTGCTCTAGCTGAAATGAAGTAGAGATGTGGACTAGATCTCAAGAGGTCCCTTCCAACCTCAACTATCTTATCATTCTGTAGTTTGCATGCCTCCTCTATGACTGAGCATATAGAATAGAATAGAATAGAATAGAATAGAATAGAATAGAATAGAATAGAATAGAATAGAATAGAATAGACCAGGTTGGAAAAGACCTTTGAGATAATCAAGTCCAACCTATCACCCAACACCATCTAATCAACTAAACCATGGCACTATGTGCCTCATTCAGTCTCTTCCTAAACACCTCCAGTGATGATGACTCCACCACCTCCCTCAGCAGCACATTCCAATGGCCAACCTCTCTTTCTGTGAAGAATTTCTTCCTAGCATACAGCCTAAACCTCCCCTGGCACAGCTTAAGACTGTGTCCTCTTGTTCTGGTACTGGTTGTCTGGGAGAAAAGACCAACCCCCTCCTGGCTACAACCTCCCTTCAGGTAGTTGTAGAGAGCAAGAAGGTCTCCCCTGAGCCTCCTCTTCTCCAAGCTAAGGAACCCCAGCTCCCTCAGCCTCATATTCCAACTTCTTTCTGAATCACAGAGATTTTGGTCACAGCACCTAAAATGTCTGATTTTAGTAAGGGATTGGCTTTTTGTTTTTTGCAGTGAAACCTGAGTGTTGGCAGAAAGCATGTTGTTTCAGGTTGGCCTGATGTTGGAACTTTGCAGGAGTTTATCTATGGGAAATCAGAAAGGGACCTGGGGGTACTGATTGACGCCTGGCTGAACGTGAGCCAATGGCATCCTGGCCTGCATCAGAAATAGTGTGGCCAGCAGGAGCAGGGAGGTCATTCTGCCCTGTACTCAGCACTGATTAGGTCACACCTTGAGTCCTGTGTCCAGTTCTGGGCCCCTCCGTTTAGGAAAGATGTTGAGTTGCTGGGAGGTGTCCAGAGAAGGGCAACAAAGCTGGGGAGGGGTTTGGAACACAGACCTGTGAGGAGAGGCTGAGGGAGCTGGGGTTGCTTAGCCTGGAGAAGAGGAGGCTCAGGGGGAGGCCTTCTTGCTGTCTACAACGACCTGAAGGGAGGCTGTAGCCAGGTGGGGGTTGGTCTCTTCTCCCAGGCAACCAGCACCAGAACAAGAGGACACAGTCTCAGGCTGCACCAGGGGAGGTTTAGGCTGGAGGTGAGGAGAAAGTTCTTCCCAGAGAGAGTTGTTAGCTGTTGGAATGTGCTGCCCAGGGAGGTGGTGGAATCACCATCCCTGGAGGTGTTCAAGAGAGGATTGGATGTGGCACTTGGTGCCATGGTTTAGTAGTCATGAGGTGTTGGGTGACAGGTTGGACTTGATGATCTTTGAGGTCTTTTCCAACCTTATTGATTCTATGATTCTATGACATTGACCAGCGGTACTAAAGCAAGGAACAGAAGTGGAGGTAGGGGAAGGAGAGGAAGAGCTGGGTGGATGAAATAAACTACCCATTAACCCTAAACTCCAAACATACCTGTGGGTGACCTTATGTCACAATCCATAATGACCATATGGGGATTTTAGAGGAAAACAGGCTTTTTCATCTTCCTCATTGTCACTGACAGCAAAAGGGGTCTACCCAAATGAAGCTGGTGGAAAGGACTAGATGCAGTGTTCCAGGACTTCACTGTTCTGTTGACATAATGGTAGCACTGCATTACATTTGATCAATGATCTCTGCATACCAGAACACTCAGATCTTCCCAGAGAGTTATTGTCTTTGAAGTTCATTAATGTGCAATTTGCTCCCTCCTCCTCCTCCTCATTAATAACTGTGTCAAATAAGAACAGTCTTAACAATCCTGTCTGTGGGGGATTTTTCTTTTAATGAGAGTGATTCAGGCTTCTCACTCAGTCATAAATATGGTATTCCCTAGGTTTTCCCACATGGTTCCCACCTCCCACTCTGGCACTACTGCTTCATGGTTGTGTTGCTCTTTAGAGGCTTGCATGTCACATTGACATGGGCACCCCAAAACTGAGACAGCTGCATGGCCTCTTTTTCAGCCTCTCTGATGTAATTCCTTAGATGTTCAGCCCTTTTTTGTCCATATCTAATGATGAACCCAGAGCATTCAAAGCACTAGATATGTGTGAATGCAAAAGGATAACCCTAAGCTAAGTTTCAATCTCTCCCTCCCAATAAACCTAAAAAATGAAAGTTAAATCAGTTATCTTAGAGCTAAAACTTCATTCTGGTTCATTGTCATTGTGTTTCTGGCTTTGTGGCATTCATTTGTAGTAGATCCTGACAAGGCTGTTAGTTTTGCCTTGGAAACAGCCAATAACAGTTTGAAAAGAGACCTTCAAAGAGTTATTCATGTCCCCCTTCTAGGTGGGAATTTCCCACACTTGGCACAGCTGAGATCTAAAGAAGTCCTGTTCCTGGCAGAGGAAGTTTCAGCTTGTCCCATCAGTGGATGTGGTGACTAAGACATGAAACTCCTCATCTCCACAGGCTGCCATGGATGCCAGAAGATTAAGTGCATTCAAGAGATCAGGCTTAAGTGCACAGAAGGAAAGTCCACTGAAGTTTATCTAATGCAAAAAAGAAACTTCTCTGGATCTGGAAAGTCCCCAAGAGGCAAATTGTTTAAGGCTGGTATCTGGAGGAAATGCTTGCTTACTCTCTCTTTTACTCCTGCCTAGGCATCAGCTTTTGGCCACAGCAGGAGATGGGATTTGGAGCAAAAAGGACATTTTCTCTCTTGCTGCACAGCCACTTTTGTGATCTCACACTTCATCAGGTTCTCATCCCCTCCTGACCTTCATCCCCTTAACTCACAGGAGGTTTCCAACACATCAGCTGAGCTGAATGAGCCCTGACTGAGGCAATGAGAATGGCAGACGCAGGAAGAGGTGGTGGAAACCTCTTCCATAAGAACGTGAAAGGCACTGTTCATGAAAACAGTTACTATTAAACAAGCCTAGCCAGGACAAAAGAAAAGCAGAGGTTCTCTTGCTCTGTAAGCTTCATCAGGTCCACTCAAGGTGACAGGAGCAGTCAGAGGGGTTGATGGTACCTGCCAGAATGCTTGCCTTTGCTGGCCTCCTGTTATGGAAAAAGATTCTTCCAAGCAGACTCATCAGCTGCACGTTGCAGCTGGCTTACTCCATAACACTATGCAGAACTAGCATATGGCTCATTACAATGTACCCTGACTGAGTGTTCAGCCAAACAATCCACCAAGGCATTCCTGCTCCTCTGAAGTGCCGTTTGCACTTTTTGCAAACAAGCAACAAACAATTCCTTGGAAGCACTTTTCCATTTCAGATGAGGCTTGGGGATTCCTGGCTGTACTGTGAATGCTGCTACAAGCTGATTCCCTACCTTTCTGCTAGATAGACAGTTGTCTTGCAAACCAGCTCCAGTTCAGTTTCCAAAGAGATCTGAGCTTCCTCAAATCATCTCTCTCTGTCAGTGGGTATTTGCTCTCAAGCTGTCTCCCCTGTTCCTGTCCCAAGGTGCACATCTGCATCCAATATCCTTCTTGGCATCTTTAACTATTGCCCTGATCCTGTTTGGTTTCCTGTCCCTTAGGCATTACCCGCAGTGTCCACCCTGGAGTGGGAGCTCTGATTTCACCACAGACACCTTGGGGGTTTCAGGCTGAGCAGAGGACTTCACAAACCATGTTTGCACTTAAACATATGAAAAACTTAAGACAATAAAATAAAAGCCAATGGAATGTAGTTCTAAGAGGTAGGATTAGCCATTGTGGTCTCCCAGCAAATGACTGAGATAGAGATGGCACTGTTGAACATAAAGGTGCCTGTATCTTCATAGGCTGTTTTCTTCTCAAGCAGTCATCATTTGGCCATAGTACTGCTTGTCATCTTGACATTTATGCCCTTCAGTCTCTGGCTTATCCCCAGCACACAGAAGACTTGTTTGGACCATGTCTCTTGCTCTGGAGACTGCCAAAGATTCCACAGAAGTAGAGAGAAGCAACTACATTCAGAGGCAGAGATGACACTTTGCAGGTGATAAATCCTCCTCATAATGCCTTCAGAATGCAAAAAAACCCTTAACAAGGACAACCCAATGGATTTCAGCAGCTATTCCTACCCTAGGTGTGCCACGGAGTGCAGCACTGCTATTCTGCTCAGTGTCTTTGCCTTCCATTAAGTTTCTTAATCATTACTGCTGCAGGTCATCACAGGAACAGCTCGTCCTTCAACAGCAACTCCAAACTGAAAAATAAGGCTTTTGGTCCTGACCTGCCCTTGAAAAACTAGTGAGATAGCTTAGGAAAACCCCTTATAGGTGAAGGTGTAATGACAGCCAGACATCAAACAGGTGCTTCTGAAGGTCAGATAGAAGATCAGAGTCAAAATTAGCAAAGTCTGGGGATCTGAGGGCGCTGTGGCAGCAACATGGAAAGTCTCAAGAGGCCCTACTTGTCTGGCCTGATAAGTTGGCCCAAACTGTGCTATATTGGGCCCCTCAGTTTAGGAAAGATGTTGAGTTGCTGGAAGGTGTCCAGAGAAGGGCAACAAAGCTGGGGAGGGGTTTGGAGCACAGCCCTGTGAGGAGAGGCTGAGGGAGCTGGGGTTGTTTAGCCTGGAGAAGAGGATGCTCAGGGGAGACCTTATTGCTCTCTACAACTACCTGAAGGGAGGCTGTAGCCAGGTGGGGGTTGGTCTCTTCTCCCAGGCAGCCAGCACCAGAACAAGAGGACACAGTCTCAAGCTGCACCAGGGGAGGTTTAGGCTTGAGGCAAGGAGGAAGTTCTTCATAGAAAGAGAGATTGCCCATTGGAATGTGCTGTCCAGGGAGGTGGTGGAGTCACCATCACTGGAGGTGTTTAGGAAGAGACTTATTGGGGTGCTTGTTGACATGGTTTAGTTGATTAGATAGTGCTGGATCATAGGTTGGACTTGATGATCTCAAAGGTCTTTTCCAACTTGGTTAATTCTATTTCTATTCTATTCTATTCTATTCTATTCTATTCTATTCTATTCTATTCTATTCTATTCTATTCTATTCTATTCTATTCTATCCTATCCTGTCCTGTCCTATCCTATCCTATTCGGATTGCCAGGCACTGTCTGGCACCAGCTCAAGGTTATCTGAAGTATGGTCTACTGAACTGTGTAGACACACCTTGGGTTTCTGCACAAAAAGAGACAGCATCCCTGAGTGATGGGATTCTACATCTTTAGCTCTAGACACAGGAGGTAGGAGCTACTGATTGTCAATCAGGATGCCACAGGGAGGTTTCTCTATAGGTTGTGGTAGGCCATTTCTCCAGCAAACAGATTGGCACCTTGTGGCAGTTCCAAGACACAAAGATCTGGTGGACTTTGTTTCTCCAAAGAGCTGTAGCTCTCTGTGTGATCTGGGGATCCTGTAAGAGCCAAGATCTTGTAAGACCATCTACAAAAGATATCTGCAAGAGAATACTGTCACTCAAAAACACCAGGATGGAGCAGTATATAGTATCACAGTAGTATCACAGTATTGCTAAGGTTGGAAGAGACCTTGAAGATCATCTAGTCCAACCTGTCTCCACAAACACCATGACTAGACCATGGCACCAAGTGAAAGGACATTGCTCCCCAGAGAGAACACTCCTGCCCACTGCAGGCTTGAACTCACGACCTTGCCAGTAAGAGTCTTAGGTGCTACCAACTGAGCCACGTGATGGTGCCAATCATATACAATAAGGGTATTGCAGCAAGGAACACTTCCAAAGCTTGTGCAGCAAGGCAGTGGAAAAGGAGACTTTCATGTGCTTCCCATTATCTGAAGAACCAGGAGGTTTCAAGTTATCTTTACATTCAGATGTTATACTTGATATGTGGAAGAAAGAATGAATACCTGAGTTATCTGGATGTAGAAAACATGGAGACAATGGGTTTTGCCACTGAGGTAAATGACACAATACAAATGAGTTACACATGCCAGCACCTAACTGCCCATTACAGCTAATATGTGCTGGCAGATTTCCACAGGCACTCATGTAGAAGGAGGCCCCAAGGAAGGCTTTCCAATGGAGTGGATTTGGAATAGATGATATGGGGTTTCTCCAGCAGAGGCGATGGCAGGGGACGTTACATATCCTGGATGTGAAAGTGCAGATAATGTGACAGCTGATAGCACAGTGCCCTGACAGCAGGAAAGATGCTTGGCCACCTGTATTCTAAGGACCTCAGGAAGCTTGCAGTTCTCATCTGGAACGTTCCCATACATTTGGTTCGGGATAACCCACAAACCACGGCAACTTGACTGTCCCCCCTCCATACTCAGAACTGGTGAGGCCACACCTTGACTACTGTGTTCAGATTTGGGGCCCTCACTACAAGACATTGAAGTGCTGGGGCTGGTCCTGAGAAGAGCAGCAAAGCTGGTGAAGGGTCTGGAGTACAGGCCTTGTGAGGAGCAGCTGAGGGGATTGGGGTTGTTTAGTCTGGGGAAAAGGAGGCTGAGGGGAGACCTTCTCACTCTCTCCAACTCCCTGAAAGAAGGCTGTAATGAGATGGGCATTGGTCTCTTCTCCCTAGTAACAACTGATAGGATGAAAGGAAATGGCCTCAAGTTGCACCAGGGGAAGTTTAAATTGGCTCTTAGAAGAAACTTCTTCACTGAGAGGGTTCTGGAATAGGCTGCCCAGGGAGGGGAGCTCTGGAGATGTTTACAAGACACAGAGATGCGGTGCTGAGGGAAATGATTTAGCATCGGACTTGGTACAGTTAGATAATGATTGGACTTAGTTTCATAGTTTAGTTTCATAGTTTCAGTTAGGGTTGGAAGGGACCACAGGATCATCTAGTTCCAACCCCCCTGCCATGGGCAGGGACACTCTAACCCTAGATCAGGCTGGACAGAGCCTCGTCCAGCCTGGTCTTAAACAACCGCAAGGGACGGGGCCTCAACCACCTCCCTGGACAACCCATTCCAGGCCTTCACCACTCTCACGGTGAAGAACTTCCTCCTCACATCTAGCCTGAATCTCCCCACCTCCAGCTTCATCCCATTCCCCCTAGTCCTATCACTCCCTGATAGTCTGAAAGTCCCTCCCCAGCCTTCTTGTAGGCCCCCTTCAGATACTGGAAGGCCACAATGAGGTCACCTCGGAGCCTTCTCTTCTCCAGGCTGAACAGCCCCAACTCCTTCAGTCTGTCCTCATAGGAGAGGTGCTCCAGCCCTCTGATCATCCTCGTGGCCCTTCTCTGGACACGCTCCAGCACCTCCAGATCCCTCTTGTAATAGGGGCTCCAGAACTGGACGCAGTACTCCAGGTGGGTCTCACAGAGCTGAGTAGAGGGGGAGAATCACCTCCCTTGACCTGCTGGCCACACTTCTCCTGATGCAGCCCAGGATCTGATTGGCTTTCCGGGCTGCAAGTGCACATTGAGAGCTCATGTTGAGCTTCTCGTCCACCAGCACCCCCAAGTCTCTCTCCTCTGGGCTGCTCCCCAGCCAGTCACTGCCCAGCCTGTATTTGTGCCTGGGATTGCCTCGACCCAGATGCAGGACCCTGCACTTGGTCTTGTTGAAGCTCATGAGGTTGGCCTGTGCCCACCTCTCCAGCCTGTCAAGGTCCCTCTGGATGGCATCCCTTCCCTCCAGCGTGTCTGCTGCACCACACAGCTTGGTGTCATCAGCAAACTTGCTGAGGGTGCACTCAATGCCACTGTCCATGTCACCCACAAAGATGTTGAACAAGACTGGTCCCAGGACTGATCCCTGAGGGACTCCGCTTGTCACTGGCCTCACACTGGGACATGGACCCATTGACAGCCACTCTTTGGGTGGCGGCCATCAAGCCAGTTCCTATACATCCATCTGGTGGTCCATCCATCAAACCCATGTCACCAGCTTGGAGACCAGGATGTGGTGGTGGGACAGTGTCAAAGGCTTTGCTCAGGGTCCAGGTAACGACATCAGTTGCTCCTCCCCATCTAGTAATGCTGTCACCTGTTCATAGAAGGCCCACCAGTTTGTCAGGCAGGATTTGCCTTGCAAAGCCATGCTGACTGCTCCCAATCACCTCTTCACTACTCTTCTGAGTCAGTAGTGCCTCCAGGAGGATCTGCTCCATGATCTTTCCGGGCACAGAGGTGAGACTGACCGGCCTGTAGTTCCCTGGTTCCTCCTTCTTACCCTTTTTGAAAATGGGAGCAATATTTGCCCTTTTCCAATCTGTGGGGACTTCCCCAGTCTGCCATGACTTTTGGAATATAATAGAGAGGGGCTTAGCAACCTCATCTGCCAGTTCTCTCACGCACCCGTGGGTGTATCCCGTCGGTCCCCATGGACTTGAACACTTTCAGTTCTTCAGGTGATCACGAACCTGAGCTTCACTTATGAAGGGCAGTTCTTCCTCCCCTCCCTGGCATCATCTGCCATGACTCCAGGAGTGTGGCTGGAGGCCCTTGCAGTGACGACTGAGGTAAAGAAGTTATGAGTACCTCAGCCTTGTCCACATCACTTGTGACCAATCACCAGTTTCCTTTCTGAGGGGGCCCACACCTTCCCTACTCATCTTCTTGCCATTAATATACCTGTAGAAATTCTTAGTGCTCCCTTTGACCTCCCTGGCTAGCTTCAATTCAAACTCTGCTTTGGCTTTCCTAACCAGGCCTCTTGCTGCTCGGCAGCTTCCTTATATACCCCTGTTCTATCTGTCCTTCCCTCCACTGCCTGTAGAGTTCTTTTAAGTAATAGTGTGTCCAGGAGCTCCTTGTTCATCCAGGCAGGCCTCCTAGCGTTCTTCCTCCCTGTTTTTCTCTTTGTTGTATACATAGCTCCTGGACACAGAGGAGGTGGTCCTTGAATACTGACCAGCGTCCTGGGTCCCTCTTCCCTCCAGGGTTTGTCCATGACACTGTGCTAGCAGACTCCTAAGCGATCGAAGTCTGCAAGCCTAAAGTCTAGGGACATAAGCTTAGAGTAGGTCCTCCTGATAGCCCTGATGATATAATTCAACTGCTGCATGGGGTCACTGCAGCCAAGGCAGTCTCTGAGGCCTCAAATTGGTTACCAGCCCTTCCCTGTTGGTGAGAAAACAAGGTCCAGCAGAGCACCTTTTCTTGTTGGTTCCTCTACCATTTGGAGGAGGAAGTTTCGTTTCTATGCGTCCCAGGAACATCCTGGATTGCTGGTGCCTTGCTGTGTTGTCCCTCCAGCAGATGTCAGGGTGGTTGAAATCTCCCATGAGGGACCAGGGCTTGTGACCTGGAAGCCGCTTCTATTTGCCTGTAGAGGGCCTCATCTGCTTGGTTCTGCTGGTCAGGTGCCCTGTAGGAGACCCACCACAGTAATCTCCTTCCCCTATCTTGCCTTTTAATTCTAACCCATATACTCTCAACCATCTCATCATCCCTCCCAGGTGGAGTTCTGCTGACTCCAGCTGATTCTTGACATAGAGGGCAACACCTTCCTCTCTTCCTCCCTGCCTATCCTTCCTAAAAAGCTTGTACCCATCTATCCCTACATTCCAATCATGGGAATGACTTGATGATCATAAAGGTCATTTTCAACTGAAATGATTCTGTGATTCTATGCATCCATCTGGGAACGAAACACTCAGCTGTACAGAGAACAACGTGGCTGCATCTGAATTGGAGAAGCCAAGGGTGGCTGTTCCTCTACTCACAACCTGAACATTAGTAGATGTTTGGTGATTCCAGAAAGGAACTTCTGGATTCAAAACACTTCGGTCTCTCCCCTTTTTGACTACACAATTACAGCCAGCTTTAACACAAGTCTAAATCACCCGGACACTGAAGTAGTTCATAAGTAGAATCAGAGGATCACAGAATCTTTTGGGATGGAAAAGACTTTTATGAGTCCAACCCTTATCTAACTCTACCAAGTCTGGTGCTAAATCCCAAGAACAGGGCCTTGCAACCCAGCTGGACAGTTTCTCATGTTCCTGCTCAGCAGCCTCAGAACTTGGTGCTTCTGGAAAGGGCAGAGGGGGAGAAAGCCAGGAGGGCCTCGCTGGGGTGAGGCTCCCTCTGAGCCCAGCGCAGCGAGGGAACAAAACGGCGGCGCAGGGAAACCGAGAAGATGCTAAAATCGCTTTTCAAGAAGGGGAAAAAAGCAAACAAACAACGCCCTCCCCACCAAACAAACCCAAAAACCCCCAAACACCCAGATCATAAATCAACAGCAGAGCGCGGCTCCCTCTGCGCTGGGAACAAAGACTGCCTGCGGCGCCGGCCGGGGCCAGCAGGGAGCGACCGAGCGCTGCCGCGCCCGCAGGGGCCGGCGCCGGGCCCTCGCCGCCGGGCGCCGAGCTGAATTCTGCCCGCGGCAGTGGCAGCGCCGCCGGGCACTGTGCTGGAGCCGTGCCACCTGGGGCGCCAGCCCCAGCATTGGGGTGGTCAAAAGGATGGTTGTAAATGTCGCCCCAGCGCCGTGTCAGGTCTTCTCTCTCACCCAGCACCTTTTCTGCATGCGCTGGAGTTAAGCGCTGAACCGAGGGAAATGTGGGGGCTGAATGATGCAGTCTGGTTTAGTCTTCGTCAGGATATGAAGGCAGTCTCATCAGATGTTCCTGGCAAAAGCCTGGCAAATTTGCTATTCGGACTTGTAAAAAACTCTAGTTCTTCTGTTATCATCAATCCCTGTGCCCATTACTGTACCACACTATGCAGGCATGGAGCTGTAATACACAATGAAAGCCAAAGAACATTTTTCTGTCAGAATTGAGAGAAGCTGCTGCTCTGTACAGGACTTTCTTAACATAGCAAGGCAGCAATAGCAGCCCAGAGGAGACAGACTTGGGGTGCTGGTGGATAGAAGCTCAACAGGAGCTCTCAATGTGCACTTGCAGCCCAGAAGGCCAATCAGATCCTGGGCTGCATCAGGAGAAGTGTGGCCAGCAGGTCAAGGGAGGGGATTCTCCCCCTCTACTCAGCTCTGCTGAGACCCCACCTGGAGTACTGCCTCCAGTTCTGGAGCCCCTTATCCAAGAGGGATCTGAGGTGCTGGAAGGTGTCCAGAGAAGGGCCACGAGGATGAGCAGAGGGCTGGAGCACCTCTCCTGTGAGGACAGACTGAGGGAGTTGGGGCTGTTCAGTCTGGAGAAGAGAAGGCTCCAAGGTGACCTCACTGTGGCTTTCCAGTATCTGAAGGGGGCTACAAGAAGGCTGGGGAGGGACTTTTCAGTCTATCAGGGAGTGCTAGGACTAGGGGGAATGGAATGAAGCTGGAGGTGGGGAGATTCAGGCTGGATGTGAGGAGGAAGTTCTTCCCCATGAGGGTGGTGAGGCCCTGGGATGGGTGCCAGGGATGGTGTTGAGGCCCCGTCCCTTGAGGTGTTTAAGAGCAGGCTGGCTGAGGCTCTGGCCAGCTTGATCTAGTGTAGAGTGTCCCTGCCCATGGCAGGGGGGTTGGAACTAGCTGATCCTTGTGGTCCCTTCCAACCCTAACTGAAACTATGAAACTATGAAACTATGAATACCAAGCTTACCAGCATATTGGTCACTTGGCTGTGCTGGGCACATTTTTCAGACTTTTGGGGAGTATTAAATTGCTACAACGGATACAGAACAGCTGAAAAAAATTTTGCTGGTGGCAAAACGTGGGAGAGGGACAGAGAGAACACATGGCCATTCCAAGTCTAAATCACATAGCTGAAGTCCTGGAGGTGAATGCATGCTCGATTCTCATACCCGTTTGAAGTCTCTGGACTGTAACACAGAAGCAAATGTCTTGAGTTTCTTGGGAGAAATCTTTCCAGAAATGGTAGGATCCAAGCCTTGTGCAGCAAAGGTAAAGGCTTTTCTGAGAATGTGGACAATGCTGAAATCTTAGAGAGTGATACTGTCCTCCAAAGGGAGAAGGGTGTCTCTGCATAAAAAGGACATGCTCCTCTGGTGCAATGCATTCTAGAGGAACTTAAACACATTCAGCAAGAGGCAAGCAAATGCTCAATCTTCCCGGAGTAATATGATAAAGGAACAGGAGTTCTTAACTCCTTTTTCATCCTGGATAACAATGTCCAGTTCCCTGAACAAATCTGGTGACTGCTGCATGCGTTCTAGGCCACATTCTGTCCTGAGCAGGTCTGTTGAAAATGTGGATGGCCTCTCCTACACTTAGTGTTGCTGCTCTGGGTGGATTTCAGTAAAAGTTCTTGCACAGCGCTATGGGAGTGGGTTTGGATGTGCCCCTCAGCCTAGAGTCAAGGACCATGAATGCCTTATGGCTGAAGGGAAGGCATACTCTACTCCTGTTAGCAGAGTGGACCATCTGACTTGGAAATCACAGAATCTCCAAGGCTGGAAGAGACCTCGAAGGTCATCAAGTCCACCATGTCACCACAGACCTCATGACTAAGGACATTGAGGCACTTGAATGTGTCCAGAGAAGGGCAGC
>CM037635.1:12115621-12176186 GCA_015227895.2 Colaptes auratus | reverse complement strand
CAGGCTGGGGGATGAGATGGTAGAAAGCAGCCCTGCAGGAGGGCACTTGGGGGTGCGGCACACGTGAGCCAGGAATGAGGCCAGTCACATCAGGCTGCATCAACAGGAGTGTGACCAGCAGATGAAGTAATTCTTGCCCTCTGCTCTGGTGAGACCTCACTGGAATACTGTGTCCAGCTCTGGGGCCCCACACACAAGAAGGACATGGGCCTGATGGAGAGGGTTCAGAGGAGAGCCACAAAAAGATCCAGGGCTGGAGCACCTCTCCTGCAAAGACAGGCTGAGAGAGTTGGAGTTGTCAGCCTGGGGAAGAGAAGGTTCCAGGGGACCTTCCAGTACCTGAAGGGGGCCTATGAGAAAGCTGGAGAGGGACTATTTACAAGGGCTGTAGCACTAGGTGAGGGGAATGGTTTTAACCAGAGCAGGGTAGATTTAGGTTGGACATTAGAAGTTGTTCTTTACTGCCTGGGTGGTGAACACTGACACAGGTTGTCCAGGGAGGGGGTGGAGGCCTCATCCCTGGAGACATTCAAGGTCGAGCTTGAGGGGTCTGTGAGCAACCTGACCTAGTTGGGGGTGTCCCTGCTTACTGCAGGGGGGTTGAAGTACATGAACTTTAAAGGTCCCTTCCAACTCAATGCATTCCATGGTTCTGTGACCTTCAGCACCCTAGTACAAGCAACCTGATCTAGTGTGAGGTGTCCTTGCCCATGGCAGGGGGGTTGGAACTAGATGAGGTTTGAAGTCCTCCCAGCCTGACAATTCTGGATTCTAGTGTCACACCTCCCACTCCCCTCTGCCAAGCCCTGAACCACAGTCCTTCCCACGGCTCCCCTGCATCTTTCACTTGGGTACCACACTGCTCAGCACAGCACCACTGGGAAGCAGCTCTCAGGTGGAGCACTTATATTTCCTCCATTTGCATCCCAGACAGGTTTGTGCTGCCCAGGGTGAGTGATGTGATGTGATGTGATGTGATGTGATGTGATGTGATGTGATGTGATGTGATGTGATGTGATGTGATGTGATGTGATGCTCCTGCCTGCTGGGCTGAGGAGCAAACTGCCACAGCACGGCAAAAGACAGTGGCAGTGTCACAGGACCATCTCCCCTCACCTCTCATCAGGCTTGCTCAAGGTCACGCCGTGTGGCAGCGACAGGAATAGAGCTAACGAATGCCACCTCCTTATCCCACTTGTCCCAGAGCCAGGCCCTGCTGGGAACAAAGCAACATCCATCCCAGCTCGGCAGCAGTGCCCGGGTGTTGTGAAGCTCAAGAACAGGTTAACACTCGTGCTGAAACCCCGACTGTGCAGACAATAGGCAGCGAGAGGTGCCAGCTCTGGAGGCTGGAGGCCTGGGACACGTTGTACTGGAAATGCTGGGGCCCCATCCAGCTGCTCCAGCACTCCCTTGCCCGTGGGACCTGAGTTCCTCCTCGGGAAAGCAGCAACGCCCAGCTGACTGCGCTCCAGCCCTGGCAGGAAAACGCCGTTTTAGGCCTTCGGGACATGCCATCGCGGGGGGGGTGCGGGGCGGGGGGGAGAGAGGCGGAATTAAGCAGCACCAGCCAGCACTGCGAGCTGCGTGTGCACCACTCAGCGCACCTGCGCTGCGCGATGGATTTTGTGCTGCTTTATTTGCAAAGGTCGCTGTGTTATGGATGCTGTCGCCTAGAGAGATGAGGGAGGAGCAGGGTATTTCCCACCACCTGCAGGCAGCTTCACCTCTGACCCAGAGGCACCAGGAGGAGACTGAGGGGTTGTTTACCCTCCTGAGACAGTTATCAAAGCAGTTAGCATGGCTCACGTTTAGTGGAGGGTGTCCCTGCCCGTGGCGAGGGGGGTGGTAATACCTGAAGCCAGGTATTGCAGCGCATTGGGTTTGTTCTCTTCCCCAGGCAACCAGCACCAGAACATAGGCACAGTCTCAAGCTGCACCAGGGGAAGTTTAGGCGCTGGGTGACAAGAAAGTCTTCCCAGAAAGAGGAATTGGCCATTGGAATGTGCTGCCCAGGGAGGTGGTGGAGTCACCGTCCCTGGAGGTATGCAGAAAGGGATTGGATGTGGCACTTGAAGCCATGGTTTAGTTAGTCCTGAGGTGTTGGGTGACAGGTTGGGCTTGATGATCTCTGAGGTCTTTTCCAACCTTATTGATTGTACAATTCTATGTTTTGGGGTCCCTTGCAACCCAAACGATTCTGTGGCCCTCAAATGCTCGAAGGATTTGGACATTCAACCAAGAGGAAGCAAACCTGTGCTGCTTTGACTTGAGTGGAGAAGGTTTATGCATCACAGATCTGCTGCCAGCTAATGAGAAATGAGCCTGGACAACTAATCAATATACAATCTCCTTCGCTAATCATATTGATGGAAGATGAGCTCCAGCCCCCAGGAAGGGCAAAGGCCACTGAGCTAAGCCATTTAGTGGCATTTATTTATATCCTTGGTGGCTCAATAATTTGAGCTGACTGACAGCATGAGGCCCCCGGGGGCTGGGCAGTATTGTCCAGCTGGAAAGAAAACACAACAGTATTTAAGGGAGGGGGGGGGGAAGAACATAATGAGGCTTTGCATGGAAAAGAGTACTTCAAAACCCTTCTTCCCTTCTTTTTCTCCAAATTTTCATGCACAAAGGATTTCTGAAATATTGTGTGCAAATGCTCCCCAAAATGTCATTTTCTGAGGGGAAAGCTCAAAAAAAACCCCCCACCACTGTCACAGTCTTGAGTTCTATGTTGCTCTCAGCTGCACCAGAAAAGGACAAGAGGAAATGGCTTCAAGTTGTGCCAGGGAAGGTTCAGCTTGGATATCATAGTTTCATAGTTTCAGTTAGGGTTGGAAGGGACCACAAGGATCAGCTACTAGTTCAACCCCCTGCCAGGGCAGGGACACTCTACACCCTAGATCAGGCTGGACAGAGCCTCATCCAGCCTGCTCTTAAACACCTCCAGGGGATGGGGCCTCAACCACCTCCCTGCACAACCCATTCCAGGGCTTCACCACTCTCATGGGAAGAACTTCCTCCTCACATCTAGCCTGAATTCCTACCTCCAGCTTCATCCCATTCCCCCTAGTCCTATCACTCCCTGATAGCCTGAAAGTCCCTCCCCAGCCTTCTTGTAGGCCCCCTTCAGATACTGGAAGCCACAATGAGGTCACCTGGAGCCTTCTCTCTCCAGACTGAACAGCCCCAACCTTCAGTCTGTCCTCATAGGGAGAGGTGCTCCAGAAACATCAGAAACATTTCCCTAGTGAAAGGGTGGTCAGGCATTGGAAAGGGCTGCCCGGAGGTGGTGGAGTCACTGTCCCTGGAATGTTTGAGAAGGTGCAGACTCCAGGACGTGGGTTAGTGAGCTGAGTGCTGATGGGTTGATGGTTGAACTTGATGATCTTAGAAACCTTTTCCAGCCTTAGTGATTCTCTGATTCTGTAAGAATGCCCTGCTCTAGGAGTCTACCATGAAGCATGAGGTCCTCACGGGACCTGTTCTTCAGGCCCATCATGGGTTTCACTGCCCTTCTCTGGATACACTGCAGCACCACAATGTCCTCCTCACAGTGTAGCTCCCTGGAGGTGTTCAAGAGGGGACTGGACGTGGCACTTGGTGCCATGGTCTAGTAGTCCTGAGGTGTTGGGTGACAGGTTGGACTTGATGATCTCTGAGGCCTTATCCAACCTTATTGATTCTATGATTAAAAGATAATTTGCCTCATCCTAAACTCCAGCAGGCACGAAGGGCTTCGTACGAGACCTGGCCCTGGTGGCAAGGTGAGTTCATGCTTGTGTAAGTAAGTAAAGCCTATGTTGAAACACACAGGGACAAAGATGATGTCATGGCACAGCTGTTTCTGCGACACAGCTGGCTTCCTGGCACCCTGATACAAATCCTGCTCTGGCTGAGCTGCAGTGAGGCGAGGGGTGGGCAGACTGTCGATCGGCAGCTGCAGGCTGGCCCTGCCTGCGGTGTGTGGTGCTGAGGCAGTCCCTGCAGCAGCTAGCAGAGCAGATTAGGGACCTGCAGAGAAAGGCACTGGTGCTCGCAAAGGAGCTGTTTACTTACACAGTTGCCTGCTGGGATTTATTTACAGAGTACTACTGAGAGCCACCAAATCTGCTTGTATAGCTCTGGAGATGGTTCAAATCCTCTGTTCCCAGAGCAGTGATTAATGCTGTATGGAGAGATGAAACCGAGCTTTCAAAACAAGAGCCTCTGATCTCAGACTGAACTAACACTTCCCTTTGCCTGTGTCAGCTGGTTTGATTTCCAATAAAGGGGCATACTGCTTTGCAAGCCACAGCCATGCTGGTGAACTACCTTCTTGCTAGCCAGAGAGAGCTCTCTCAAGCACCCTGCCCTGCTCTCTCAGTCAGTTGCAGGCAGAAATCCCTCTGTGAGCAGGTATGCAAATCTCAGGAGGCAAGCCTCCCAGCTCAGACCTTGGCAGGAATAAGACTACACTCTTCAGGGCCCCACCTCCTCATTAACCTTTACTTGTAAACAGCCACAGGGCCAACATGTGCTCAGAAGTTGCACTTGATGCTGCAAAGGCACCGATGCAACAGCTAAATCCACCCTTTGAATGGGCTACAGGAGGCAGAAAAGGATTTTCTCACACTCTGAAAGCATCTCTGGGCAGGAAAGAGTTGTGTGGGTGCAGATGTGCTCCAGGAAAACGGAGTCTGTGGCATCAACACACGGAGTGCTGTGATAGCAACAGCCCAAGGCATGGTGCCTGCAGAGTATGGTCCTCTGTAAGGCTGGACCAGCCTTCCTCACTGCCCTCTCCCTGATCCATTGAATATATGGAATGTGGTGCATGGTTATCCATAGCTCCTAAAGTCTGGGCTTTTAGTCGAGGAGAGGAGACTCGAGGAGAGGAGACTCGAGGAGAGGAGAGGAGACTCGAGGAGACTCGAGGAGACTCGAGGAGAGGAGACTCGAGGAGAGGAGAGGAGAGGAGACTCGAGGAGAGGAGAGGAGACTCGAGGAGAGGAGAGGAGACTCGAGGAGAGGAGACTCGAGGAGAGGAGAGGAGACTCGAGAGAGGAGACTCGAGGAGAGGGACTCGAGGAGAGGAGACGTCGAGGAGAGAGGAGTAGAGGGGAGGAGAGAGAGGGAGGAGAGGAGAGGAGAGGAGAGGAGAGGAGAGGAGAGGAGAGGAGAGGAGAGGAGAGGAGAGGAGAGGAGAGGAGAGGAGAGGAGAGGAGAGGAGAGGAGAGGAGAGGAATTAACCATGTTGGAAGAGACCTTTGAGATCATCAAGTCCAGCCTATCATCCAACACCATCTAATCAACTAAACCATGGCACCAAGCACCCCATCCAGTCTCTTCCTAAGAGGTGACTCCACCACTACCTCCCTGGGCAGCACATTCCAATGGCCACTCTCTCTTTCCATGAAGAACTTCTTCCTAACATCCAGCCTAAACCTTCCCTGGCGCAGCCTGAGACTGTGTCCTCTTGTTCTGGTGCTGGTTGCCTGGGAGAAGAGACCAACCCCCACCTGGCTACAACCTCCCTTCAGGTAGTTGTAGACAGCAAGAAGGTCTCCCCTGAGCCTCCTCTTCCCCAGGCTAAGCAACCCCAGCTCCCTCAGCCTCTCCTCATGCATGCATGCACAGCCATGCACATGTGCATGCACACACCACCATCCAAAGCCCACCCAACCTGCAGCCACTGCCTCGAGGTGCTGCCAATAGCTGATGAGATCTTGCTGAAAAGTGCTCCGAGGCTGCCTGTGCTCAAGTTTAACTTTGTGCTCGCCTGTCCCAGCTGAGCCCACAGAGAAGGCTGCTATTGTGAGGGCCAGAGCCTGTCTGCCATGCCAGCACACGCAGAGGCTGACGTTTCATAAGCTGCCTGCCATCAGGAGGACAAAGTCCCGTTGAGTGGGCATTGGCTCTGCCTTCCCTCGCAGATAGCAGGGGATCAGCTGAATGCAAGCTTGGCAGCCTCCCAGGACATGGCACAAGGCTAGCCAAGCACGTGAGGCAGAGTCATTATCAGTGCCCTGCGCCTAACAAAGTGAAGACATTCACTTTCATCTCAAACTAATATTTGTCCCTCCTTTTTTTCCAAGCAGAGGAAGAAAGAGGCACACCGTGCCAGATCCCCTGCTGGGAGACATAGCTCCTCATGTGCAGCTCCGTCGATTCCAGGGAGGCTGCAGGCATGGGAAAAGACTTCAACACCCACATTCAGGAACAAGGTGCAAAGAAGAAACAATAAATAAAACTCTTTAGGGAGGGGGAAAGACAAAATTAGCTAATTCTGTGTATTCTCCCACCAAAACAGCTAAGGAAACTAAAGTTTGCGTGGGACAAGTGAAGGAGGCTTGGTCATGCCCCTTTAGGAGAAAGAAGGGGCTGGCTATCCAGCACCCTGGTGTCTGCTCAGTCACCTTTAACACCAGAAGCAAGAAAGATGAAGGTCTAGATCCTCTGGCATCGAGTGCACCCTCAGCAAGGTTGCTGATGACACCAAGCTGTGTGGTGCAGCAGACAGCTGGAGGGAAGGGATCCATCCAGAGGGACCTGGACAGGCTGGAGAGGTGGGCACAGGCCAACCTCAGGAGCTTCAACAAGACCAAGGGCAGGGTCCTGCATCTGGGTCGAGGCAATCCCAGGCACAAATCCAGGCTGGGCAGTGACTGGCTAGGGAGCAGCCCAGAGGAGAGAGACTTGGGGGTGCTGGGGGAGGAGAAGCTCACCAGGAGCTCTCAGTGTGCACTTGCAGCCCGGAAAGCCAAGCAGAGCCTGGGCTGCATCAGGAGAAGTGTGGCCAGCAGGGCAAGGGAGGTGATTCCCCCCCTCTACTCAGCTCTGGTGAGACCCCACCTGGAGTACTGCCTCCAGTTCTGGAGCCCCTATTCCTGGAGGGATCTGGAGGTGCTGGAAGGTGTCCAGAGCAGGGCCACGAGGATGATCAGAGGGCTGGAGCACCTCTCCTGTGAGGACAGACTGAAGGAGTTGGGGCTGTTCAGTCTGGAGAAGAGAAGGCTCCGAGGTGACCTCATTGTGGCCTTCCAGTATCTGAAGGGGGCTACAAGAAGGCTGGGGAGGGACTTTTCAGGCTATCAGGTAGCGATAGGACTAGGGGGAATGGAATGAAGCTGGAGGTGGGGAGATTCAGGCTGGAGGTGAGGAGGAAGTTCTTCCCCATGAGAGTGGTGAAGCCTTGAATGGGTTGTCCAGGGAGGTGGTTGAGGGCCCCGTCCCTGGAGGTGTTTAAGCCCAGGCTGGATGAGGCTGTGGCCAGCCTGATCTAGTGTAGAGTGTCCCTGCCCATGGCAGGGGGGGTTGGAACTAGATGAGCCTTGTGGTCCCCTCCCAACCCTGACTAATTCTATGATTTTCTCTCAGCGTTTCAGTCCTGGTTTAGGGCACAGAGGAGTCAGCCTCATGTGTTAGCCAAGATCATGAGTACCCAAAGGGACTTCTTGCTGCTGAGAGTAATCCTAGCATGACATTTGTGTATTGCTTTTGTAACTTAACTCTATCCATGAATCATATTCACTAGCATTTCTGGGTAAACAAAATCCATCAGTATACAATGACTTGTGGCTAAGCTGAGCCTAAGTGATATGACATGTACTGGAGAGTACATGACACCCTGCTCCTGCTAAGATGCTGAATATTTCACACCAAGCTGTCCTGGGAACCTGCTTGCATGCCTGCTGCCCATGAAGTAGTGGAGATGTTGAATTCACAAAGCACTGGCTTGTAAGGTTTGGCGTGCTAGACAGGCAAGACAGGCTGTCTGGTTACAGAGGGCTGTCTGCTCCTCTGAAAGGGTTAGACCAAGACAAGCAGGAGGAGAGATCACAGTGAACCAGTCCAGAATAACCTGATCAGCCTGGCCCTGTATCCCCAGTCAAACAAACTTCCAGTGGGAAAGGCACCAGAGACAGCTTTGCTACGTGTGCTTGTAGCTTTCTGGATCAAAAATAGATGGCCAACAGTCATTTCATACACGTTGCAGTTAGCTCCTGCCCCAAGGCAGCCCCTGAGCTGCTCAGAGAGACAGAGAGGAAAGCTCCCTTATGGCTTATGCCAGGAGTAGGCATATAGAAGTGGAAAGCACGTCAACTCCAGACCCTGAGAGACAGGGTACAACACCTCAGTCACAGGTCTCTTGCACCTGTGTCTCCCCTGAACTGGAACTGTTTCACATGCAGCCAACTCAGAGCACAGGAAAGGTTTTGCCCTCACTCCCTGTGGACACGTGTCCTTGCCTGCATCAGCGAGGAGTGAAACAATGCAGTGGCCCTGAACCACAGAACCACAGAATCAGAGAATCACCAAGGTTGGAAGAGACCTCAGAGATCATCAAGTCCAACCTGTCACCCAACACCTCATGACTACTAAACCCTGGCATCAAGTGCCATGTCCAATCCCCTCTTGAACACCTCCAGGGATGGTGACTCCAGCACCTCCCTGGGCAGCACATTCCAATGGCCAATCTCACTTTCTGTCAAGAACTTTCTCCTCACCTCCAGCCTAAACTTCCCCTGGCACAGCTTGAGACTGTGTCCTCTTGTTCTGGTGCTGGTTGCCTGAGAGAAGAGACCAACTCCCTCCTGGCTACAACCTCCCTTCAGGTAGTTGTAGAGAGCATTAAGGTCTCCCCTGAGCCTCCTCTTCTCCAGGCTAAGCAATCCCAGCTCCCTCAGCCTCCCCTTGTAGGGCCAGTCAGCCTTTCAGCTGAGCCTTTTATTCACATCCAGGCTTTCCCCAGTCTTTGCAGATATGAGCCCCTTCATCCCATCCCCTTGTGGTGCTGTGTGTAGAAGAGGATGGGGGAACAGAGTGAAGGAAAGCTGGACAACAGCCATCAACTCCTTTTCTCGCCAGTGTTCCTTTCCTTTTGCAGTCCCCTGAACATTCTTTGCAGGTTCCCACAGACCTCTCACACAGGATCTGCATCCCTGAAGAAGAGGCAGGGTATGACCAGGTGGCTCTGATGGTGTGAGCCATCAGTGAAGCAGATTCCTCATCAAAAGGGCTGCACTGGGCATGTGGTGATACCCAGCACCACTTGGGTGATGATGTCAGACCGCAGCCAAGAGGCTGCAACACAGGCTGGGCAGCCAGGTGCCTCCCATGGGGTGAGGCAGGTGGCCACAGCGCAGCTATCCAGCCCATAGCCATGGAGTGTGCACATTTCTTGACTCCTGGGTCTACAAGGTGAGGAGAAAGTTCTTCACAGAAAGAGTTGTTAGCTGTTGGAATGGGCTGCCCATGGTGGAGGAGTCACCTTGCCTGGAGGTGTTCAAGAGGAGATTGGACATGGCACTTGGTGCCATGGTCTGGTAGTCATGCGCAGGGAGGTGGTGGAGTCACCATCCCTGGAGGTGTTCAAGAGGGGATTGGACGTGGCACTTGGTGCCATGGTTTAGTCATGAGGTCTGTGGTGACAGGTTGGACTTGATGATCTTTGAGGTCTTTTCCAACCTTGCTGATTCTATGATTCTGTGATTCTACTCCACACACTCCTTGTGCATCCAGGGGATGACGAAGGCTGCTGCATAATCCTTTCACAGGGCACCAGTGAAGCAATGAGGCAAGCTCTTGAAGGAAAGCAAGAGCCGTGACAAACACACCTGACCGAGCCCAGCAGCAGCAAGTATGTGCTCTGTGTTGTTCCTTTAGACAGCATTCAGAGAAGCAATATTAGGCAGCAGCTGGCCCTCAGGAGCCAGTGCTACTGGCTCCCATGGCAAGCCTTGCCAATCACCTTGCTTTTTGGCTTCGCCTAGGCCAACAGGACCTATCACAGGATCACAGTATAGTTTCATAGTTTCAGTCAGGGTTGGAAGGGACCACAAGGATCAGCTAGGTCCAACCCCCCTGCCATGGGCAGGGACACCCCACACTACATCAGGCTGGCCAGAGCCTCATCCAGCCTGCTCTTAAACACCTCCAGGGATGGGGCCTCAACCACCTCCCTGGACAACCCATTCCAGGGCCTCACCACTCTCAGGGTGAAGAACTTCCTCCTCACCTCCAGCCTGAATCTCCCCACCTCCAGCTTCATTCCATTTCCCCTAGTCCTATCACTACCTGATAGCCTGAAAAGTCCCTCCCCAGCCTAAGGGAGCCTATCACTAAGGTTGGAAGAGACCTCAAAGATCATCGAGTCCAACCTGTCACCACAGACCCCATGACTAGACCATGGCACCAAGTGCCACATCCAATCCCCTCTTGAACACCTCCAGGGATGGTGACTTCACCACCTCCCTGGGCAGCACATTCCAATGGCAAATGACTCTCTCAGTGAAGAACTTTCTCCTCACCTTGAGCCTAAACTTCCCCTGGTGCAGCTTGAGACTGTTTCCCCTTGTTCTGGTGCTGGTTGCCAGAGAGAAGAGACCAACCCCTTCCTGGCCACAACCACCTTTCATGTAGTTGTAGAGAGCAGTGAGGTCGCCCCTGAGCCTCCCCTTCTCCAGGCTAAACCTCTGTGCTTCCGTGGCCCTGCTACCAGAGCACGTGGCAAAACGGAGGTACTCCTTCCACAAGGTGTCTGCCCTCTTTGAGAAGTGCAGCAAAGGACCAACTCAGCTTGGGGCTGGCCAGTGAAGACAGGGAGAGCATAACACCTCTGTCACTGCACAGAAGCTGTCTGCAGAAGTCCTTGGAGCATGGATCCTCAGGAATTAAATCCCATGGGTTGGAGTCAGTGTTGCTCATCTGTTTCCCCCCAGCCACTCTGCCGCCACAGGGTCACTCTGCCAGGTGTCTCAGGCATTGCTCCCACACACAGCACCTCAAATACTGCATTATTAGTACCTGAATACTGCATTTTAGGCTGGATGTTAGGAAGAAGTTCTTCACAGAAAAAGAAAATGCCCATTGGAATGTGCTGCCCAGGGAGGTGGTGGAGTCACCATCACTGGAGGTGTTTAGGAAGAGACTGGATGGGGTGCTTGGTGCCATGGTTTAGTTGATTAGATGGTGTTGGGTGATAGGTTGGACTTGATGATCTCAAAGGTCTCTTCCAACCTGGTTAATCCTATTCTATTCTATTCTATTCTATTCTATTCTATTCTATTCCATTCCATTCCATCCCATCCCATCCCCATTCCATTCCATTCCATTCTATTCTATTCTATTCTATTCTATTCTATTCTATTCTATTCTATTCTAGGGATGTGAGCCAAACATCTAAGCAATGTCTGAGTCCTTTGGCTTGACCCACCTCACTGCCAGCATCTCAGCTGCCCACCCCTCAGCCAGGACCCTCCTTCACCCTGGGGGCATGCTGGAGCTCTTTGGGGTCTCAGTCCATGCATGCTTCCTGCCACAGCACGTGCCCTTCCTGGACCTCCCCCCCCTGCCAGGTTTAGCAGCCACAGCAGAGAGGACTTTCCCCTTCTGTGTGGAGAAAGGGCTTCAGGGAGCCTTCACAGCAGAGAAAGCAGAGTGACTCTCTGCCATCCCCTCCCAGAGATAAGGTAATCAGCTATTTTGGCAAAGGGGACAGCTTCCTGAGTGGCTGGCATCTGTGGGTCTTGTCTGTAAGCCTTTCCCCCCCTGTGTGTTAGTCACGTGAAGCCAGTCACAGCTGGGGCATTGAAGGACTGGACGCCGTCTCACCACTTGTGCCCCCGAGTCTGTCTCCTCCTTTGTGCTGCTGCTTGACAGCCAGCCACATCCTCTGCACCTTGTCCAAGGAGCTAGCATTTTATCTAAAGGGCCAGGGAAGCTTGGTGGAAATTGTGCTAGCCTTGAAATGCCAAAGGTGACTTTAAAACGCTTCCTTCCGGACTCTGCAAGGCTGGTAGCAGAAATGGATTCCCCGATAAGGAAATGGCTCCAGAGCCAGGCTGACAGCTGGGCAGATTATTCATGCAAATTGCTGCCACAGGTCTCTGTGTCACCTTCATTTCCCTTTCTCAACCCCCACCTTCGTGGAGACGAAGTGCATCACCCCAGGGCGGTGAAGCGAGAGCAGGTCTCCAGCAGAGGAAAGTCAGCTCGTCCTGAAAAGGATTCTTTGTTCTCACTGCTCAGGATCATTTTTCTGCCATGCAGAAGGTCTGTGTGAGGAACAGCAGTGGCACAGGGAATAATGACTCCATTTTGTTTAATAATTAACTCACATGGCTGCCTGGTGCCACACCTTCCAGCAGATGCTGCAAGGCACTGAGGCTGTGCCAGCTGGAGAGCCAAGCATGAGGGAGGCAGTGAAAAAAACCACCACCAAAGCGGTTTCCCTTCTCAGTGATGTTGTGCCCTGATCTGCCCAGTGCTTGGGTCTCCCTGCCTGCAGCACACTGTCCCCACAGTGAGTGGCTGATGCACCAGAAAGTTGTGTTGTCATTCAGCAAGACCTGGACCCATTGCCATTGGCCATTGGAATGTGCTGCCCAGGGAGGTGGTGGAGTCCCCATCCCTGGAGGTGTTCAAGAGGGGATTGGATGTGGCACTTGGTGCCATGGTTTAGTCATGAGGTCTGTGGTGACAGGTTGGACTTGATGATTTTTTGAGGTCTCTTCCAACCTTGGTGATACTGTGATCCTGTGATACTGTGACCTGCTGAAGTTAGCCAGAGAGGACCTGCTTCTACCTTTTCTCTTGCAGATCTTGCACAAAAGCCCCAAACTCCATGTGCAGTTTTGAATCTGCACTTTTGTCTGGTCAGGAGAAAGGCATTTCATCCTTCAGTCACTGCATTTCCAGAAGGACAGCAGTGTACAAAACCAATGCACTACAAGTTTTGGGCCACTCAGTTTAAGGACATTGAGACAGAGGAGGGCAAGGAGGCTGGGGAGAGGCCTGGAGCACAGCCCTGTGAGGAGAGGCTGAGGGAGCTGGGGTTGCTTAGCCTGGAGAAGAGGAGGCTCAGGGGAGACCTTCTTGCTGTCTACAGCTACTTGAAGGGAGGATGTAGCCAGCCAGGTGTGGGTTGATCTCTTCTCCCAGGCAACCAGCACCAGAACAAGAGGACACAGTCTCAAGCTGTGCCAGGGGAGGTTTAGGCTGGAGGTGAAGAGAAAGTTCTTCCCAGAAAGAGGAATTGGCCATTGGAATGTGCTGCCCAGGGAGGTGGTGGAGTCACCATCCCTGGAGGTGTTCA
The DNA here is from genome assembly GCA_015227895.2 of Colaptes auratus. Lineage (NCBI taxonomy): Eukaryota > Metazoa > Chordata > Aves > Piciformes > Picidae > Colaptes > Colaptes auratus. Next base: position 12,163,105 of record CM037635.1, on the reverse strand, counting down.
AGCAGGGATTGGATGTGGCACTTGGTGCCATGGTTTAGTCAGTCATGAGGTGTTGGGTGCCAGGTTGGACTTGATGATCTCTGAGGTCTCTTCCAACTTTATTGATTCTATGATTAACAACTAAGTATTGTAAATTTGCTGTGAAATTATTATTATTATTATTATTATTATTATTATTATCTAAATGTTGCAATACTTACAAAAAGGATGCCCTTAGCAATATTTCAAGCTGACAAGTTCTGACAATCACTCTCTCTGTATAGAACTTCTTCCTAACATCCAGTCTAAACCTCCCCTGGCACAGCCTGAGACTGTGTCCTCTTGTTCTGGTACTGGCTGCCTGGGAGAAGAGACCAACCCCCACCTGGCTACAACCTCCCTTCAGGTAATTGTACAGAGCAATAAGGTCTCCTCTGAGCCTCCTCTTCTCCAGGCTAAGCAACCCCAGCTCCCTCAGCCTCTCCTCACAGGGCTTGTGCCCCATGAGGAGCCTAGTTTCCAGAGGTTTGTGCCCCATGAGGAGGCTAGGTTCCAGAGGCTTGTGCCCCATGAGGAGGCTGGGTTCTAGAAAAACCCAAACAGTTTAAAGGTTACTGAAATAAAATCTTTCCAGAAGATCTTCTTTTGCTCCCCTTTATGCCAATTCCTTCAAGAGTCAGAGATCCTAACCTCTGCTTCCAACTCAAGACACATCTTTTCCTACAATACCTTGAACCTTTGGGAGAGGGGGAATGTTTCCCTGCCTTTCAGAGAAGCAGAGAACAATAAAGCAGCAAGGAACTTGGCTGATTCCACCAGAACCCTTTCCTTGAGTGAAAATGACCCTGGGGTGACATTTGCAGCCCAGGCTGAGGCAGCTGTAGCTTTAGCAGCACTTCCCTTTGTGAGCGAACGCCTGAGATGCCGGCAAGTCCGCGCTGCCTGGGACTTGAACTCTGTCCCAGTAGCTCTGTCTATTTTAAGGCCTGTCCCATACTCAGCCCTTTCAGCTCCTCACGTTCAGGAATGTTGCTCCTTCTGGAAACCATCTGCCCAGGAAGACAACTGGGCTCCCACCGAGGGCTGAACCTGTGCCCCTGCAAACCAGCTCCTCCAGGGTGATCCTGAGGCATGCCCTGAGCACTTGGGTTCAGGGTGAGCACCTCCTTGTAGCAGGGTTTCCATGGTTTCACAACCTCAGCACTCAGGGCAGACCAGCAGACGGGGGAGAGACTTTGGTTTACACAGTTCCCACTTATTCCCAGGCCTCAGGCATTAGTTATGCTTCGGATACACCCTGACACCTACATCTTAGGACATATGAGGCACTGGAGCAAGCTACTTGCAAGGGCAGAATTCTCTTCATTACAAAGTTGTAGAACAAAACAGTTGCCAGATAATCAGTTGCCAGAAAGAGTCTATACTGAAGGTATCATCACAGAATCAACCAGGTTGGAAAAGACCTCAGAGCTCATCATGTCCCATCCCAAAACACAGGAGGGACTGAGCAGCCTCTAGGTCCCTTGAGCATTACTTCTAGGATTTCAATTTTCAACAGTCTCTGTTCATGTCCACTTCCTGCTATTTATCTTTTATCCTGAACTAACCTCAGTAGCTGACACAACCACCCCAGGCAGTGCTACAGGCTGGGGTCAGAGTGGCTGGAGAGCAGCCAGGCAGAAAGGTACCTGGGAGTACTGGTTGATAGTAGGTTGAACATGAGCCAGCAGTGTGCCCAGGTGGCCAAGAAGGCCAATGGCATCCTGGCCTGCATCAGGAACAGTGTGGCCAGCAGGAGCAGGGAAGTCATTCAGCACTGGTTAGGCCACACCTTGAGTCCTGTGTCCAGTTCTGGGCTCCTCAGTTTAAGAAGGACATTGAGACTCTTGAATGTGTCCAGAGAAGGGCAACGAGGCTGGGGAGAGGTCTGGAGCACAGCCCTGTGAGGAGAGGGAGCTGGGGTTGCTTAACCTGGAGAAGAGCAGGTTCAGGGGAGACCTTATTGCTCTCTACAACTACCTGAAGGGAGGTTTTACCCAGGTGGGGGTTGGTCTCTTCTCCCAGGCAACCAGCACCAGAAGAAGAGGACAGAGTCTCAAGCTGTGCCAGGGGAAGTTTAGGCTGGAGGTGAGGAGAAAGTTCTTCACAGAAAGAGGAATTGGCCATTGGAATGTGCTGCCCAGGGAGGTGGTGGAGTCACCATCCCTGGAGGTGTTCAAAAAGGGATTGGATGTGGCACTTGGTGCCATGGTTTAGTCAGTCATGAGGTGTTGGGTGATGGGCTGGACTTGATGATCTCTGAGGTCTTTTCCAACCTTATTGATTCTATGATTCTATGATTAAGTCCTTTGAGGAGGGATGAGTAACCTGTGAAGGGGAAGCTGGGGAGGATCTCAACAGACCTCAACTCCCTGCTATTTGCCTAGCACAGACATTTGCCTCATGCAATGCCTCGTGTGAAAAAGGTGGTGCCCAAGCCTGGGGTATAATGAGGATTCATGGCTAAAATGCTCCCTCCTCAGTTCTTGAACCAGGGAAGGGTGGCTGCACATTTCCTCCCAGGCCCATCAAGCTCGATGATGTGTGACTAACTTCTTCACTGACCAAAGCCCGACCGCTTCCCTCGTGTGGCCTTACATAACTGCTCATCTGTTTCGTTAATGAATGAAGCTTGAGAAAATTTCCATTGCCCCAGGCCCTTGGGGGACAATGAGTGAGCTCTCTCTCTACCTCCTGGGGGCTGATGTGGGATTTTCCTATGGATTAACTGGGTACAGTGTTGTTGGTTCGGGTGTTGTTTTGGTTGCTCTCATGGAAAGCTGGCAGCCAGGTGCCATGGAGATGGGGAGAAAAAGGAGTCCCTGCCTGAGTCAGAGAAAACAGGACACTCCCTCTGCCAGGGGGAGCAGCAAGGTGGCACTTGGTGCCGTGGTTTAGTCATGAGGTCTTAGGTGACAGGTTGGACTTGATGATCTTTGAGGTCTCTTCCAACCTTGGTGATTCTGTGAGTCTGATTCTGTGATGTCACTGCTGTGACATGGGCCTGCACCTATTCCCAAGCAAAGCTGCTGTGTTTGCTCAGCCTTGAGCAGAGCCAAAGCACCTCCCATGCTCTCTTGCTCCCCATCACAGATCCAGCAGTGCTGACCTGCTGGTGACCTGGTCCTGTGGCTGGCAAACAGCTTTCTCTGCCCTGCCACGGTCAGGGTGGAGCAGTATGATACTGGGCAGCAGCAGATGGGAGTGATAGGACCCTGCTGGCTGTCTTGGCATGTCAAAGGCACACTCACCAGCATTTACAACAGGCAGGAGCCAGAGCTGGGAAGATGGGGATAACCCACCATTTCTAAAAGCCCACACTGGTCCTTCAGATTTCCCCCATTAGAATCACTGTGGTGCTGCCTAAGACAGAAGTTGCTTTCACTCTCCAAGTCCTTCTGCTGGGGGAAGACTCCCAAAGCAATAATAATACAATAATAATACAATAATAATACAATAATAATACAATACACCAGGTTGGAAGAGACCTTCAAGATCATTGCATCCAACCCATCAACCAATCCAACCCACCTAAATACAATACAATACAGTACAATACAATCCAACCCACCTAAACCACTAACCCGTGGCACCAAGCACCCCATCAAGCCTCTCCTTGAACACCTCCACTGAAGGTGACTCCACCACCTCCCAGGGCAGCCATGCAATGCCATGCAGAGGGGTTTGCAAGTGCTAGAGACACGTGATGTTCAGAAATGCAGCTCACGCTGTTCTCTGAGGGTGCACTTTGGAACCAAGGTATTTGTTGGGTGTGGAATGTGGGCTCCCCGCGGTGTGAGCTCCAGATCTCCTGGCCACGGGGTTTAGGAGTGCTAATAGGAAGGCCAGGTTGAAACAGGCATGGCTGGACTAACCAGGAAGGATGCCAGCACTGAAATATGGGAGGATGCTCCTTTTGTTCTTCAGTTTATGGGGAGAAAAGGCAGACGTAGCACTAGCCTCTGCAGTGCCTGGTCCATGTGCAATGAGGAGTAAATATTTAACTGCAGCAAGAACATTCCCTTCCAGAGATTGAAGCAGCCAAGTTAATCAGTTCCAGACTATGTTCGAATCATGGGTGTCAAGAGGACAACACAAGTTCAAAACCTTCAGGATGTTCAAAGTCTTCTGCTATTCCTGGGCAGTTGCCATGGTGCCCCTGGGATGCTAAAAATGGAGGATCTGTTCACCTGCTGAGAAAGCAGGATGATTCACTCAAGGACAGGCTTCACAGGGAGAGGGAGAGGGGTAGGCTGGAGATGTGGCAAACAAGGAGTTTGAAAATCCTCCTGTTGCATCTGGATGGAGCTTGAGAAGCTTGGGAGCAGAGGCTGCTGGGCTGGACAAGCTCTCAAGCAGATCTATTGCTGTTTCCTGGCCTGGCAGCACACTGACTGTTCACCTATAGGGCTGACAGCAGACGTTGTCACTGGCAGCAGGTCTCAGGCTTTGGAAGGTGCTCAGCTTCTGCCAGACCCTCCTCTTACAAAACAACATATTTCCAGTTATTCATTTACTGTGGTACAGTTAGTTTGTCCTGTGTGATCTGGTATAGGTGATCCTGCTCTGGCAGGGGGGGTTGGGCTGGAGGATCTTTTGAGGTCCCTTCCAGCCCCCACCTGGCCAGCCCCTTTCCTGGCCTGCATCAGGAACAGCAGGAGACAGCAGGAGCAGGGAGGTCATTCTTCCCCTGTACACTGTGCTGGTTAAGAGGAGACTGGATGAGGCACTTGGTGCCATGGCTTAGTTGATTAGATGGTGTTGGGTGATAGGTTGGACTTGATGATCTTTAGGAAAGATGTTGAGTTGCTGGAATGTGTCCAGGGAAGGGCAACAAAGCTGGGGAGGGGTCTGGAGCACAGCCCTGTGAGGAGAGGCTGAGGGAGCTGGGGTTGCTTAGCCTGGAGAAGAGGAGGCTCAGGGGAGACCTTCTTGCTGTCTACAGCTCCCTGAAGGGAGGCTGTAGCCAGGTGGGGGTTGGTCTCCTCTTCCAGGCACCCAACACCAGAACAAGAGGACACAGTCTCAAGCTGTGGGAAGGTTTATGGAAGGTTTAGGCTGGATATGAGGAAGAAATTCTTCCCAGAGAGATTGGCCATTGGAATGTGCTGCCCAGGGAGGTGGTGGAGTCACCATGGTGTTTAAAAAGAGCCTGGATGAGGCACTTGGTGCCATGGTTCAGTTGATGAGATGGTGTTGGGTGATAGGTTGGACTGGATGATCTCGAGGGTCTTTTCCAACCTGGTTCATTCTGTATTCTGTCTCTTCCAACCTGGTCTATTCTACTCTATTCTATTCTACTCTATTCTACTCTATTCTATTCTACTCTATTCTACTCTATTCTATTCTATTCTACTCTACTCTACTCTACTCTATACCATGCTGTGATTCTGTGACCTGTGTCCTTCACAAAGCCAGTCTGCTCCCCTCAGAGATTATGTAGTGGAGAGGAGGTGGTTATTACTTGCTTCTCTAATGAAACAAGTTCCTTCAGACATGATGCAGTTGGTATTTTCTTATAGTATCTGTGGGGCTTGCACTATGCTCCCTGAGCCTTGAAAAGAGGCTTAGCCATCAGCATGATTTCTCCCATCCACATCACTGACAGACTGACTGCCCAGCTGGTGAGCTGGTGGCTTGGCTTTTCACCCATCTCTACCTTTTGTGTGGTGCTTCAGAGCAGAGACATCTCTTTGTGGAGGGGGAAAAAAAAGAAGCAGCCCAACAACAAACAAAACAAAATAAACAAAACCCAAAACAAACAAAGAAAAAAGGGGGAAAAAAAACCCAAACTAAAACCCCACAAACAAAAGCCCCAAGCACAACAAAAACCTTCAAGAATATGTTTATCTTCAGGCCCCTCTCTCCTCTGCTGTCTCCCCCCCCACAAAAACCCCTGAGGTCTAAGGTAAATGTTTCCAGTCCTCTGCACCAAATACTGTTGGGTTTGGTTTTCCTTATTCAGAGCCCATTTTGCTTGCAAGGACATCATTTAAAAGTAGAAAGAAAGAAAGGAGAAAGGAGGGAAGTAATTCAGTGCCCAAGTCTGTTTGGATAGCTGAGCATCTCTTTGGTGCTTCAGCCAAAGCACTCAGCATTTACTACCTGGGGCGTTTGTTGCTGACAGAAGGAGTGCACACAGGATCACCAAGGTTGGAAGAGGCCTTAAAGATCATCCAGTCCAACCTGTCACTACAGACCCCATGACTAAACCATGGCTCCAAGTGCCACGTCCAATCCCCTCTTGAACACCTCCAGAACTCCTTGAACACCACCCTGGGCAGCACATTCCAATGGCTAACAATTCTCTCAGTGAAGAGCTTTCTCCTCCTTTGTGTATTATTAGAATGATTGAATCAATAAGGTTGGAAAAGACCTCAGAGATCATCAACTCCAACCTGGCACCCCAACACCTCAGGACTAACTAAACCATGGCACCAAGTGCCATGTCCAATCCCTTTCTGAACACCTCCAGGGACGGTGACTCCACCACCTCCCTGGGCAGCACATCCCAAGGGCCAATTCCTCTTTCTGGGAAGAACTTTCTCCTCACCTCCAGCCTAAACTTCCCCTGGCTCAGCTCCTCCTAGAGGAATGAGAAACCAGGAACTGTCCTGGGCAAACTGAATCCTGGCTACACAGTACAAAAGCAAAAGTCTGGGTTGCTGTGTTTCACTTTGGGATTTAAATCCTCTGGACTGAACAGCCCTCGCCAGGCACCGTGTCAAGTTTTCTCCTAAATTAAGATGACAGGGGTCAGGGGCCCCAGCTAAGCTGATTAGCAGAGCTAAAGCTGTATCACATTGCCACAGTGGGGTCATATGATTGAGCACCGGGGTAAATATTTAGGAAGCTTCCCAGGGAAGCGGAGCGCAAGGGATGGACTGTGGAAGACAGGATAAATGGGCAGCTGGGGTGCAGCTGAGGGAACTTCTGATACCATGTGCCTGTCATAATGCAGAGCAAATGAAAAGCAATTAGAAAACAAAAACAGAGGTAGCTTTGCTTTGAATCACAGAATCACAGAATCAATAAGGTTGGAAAAGACCCTTGGAGATCATCAAGCCCAACCTGTCACCCAACACCTCAGGACTAACTAAATCATGGCACCAAGTGCCACATCCAATCCCCTCTTGAACACCTCCAGGGATGGTGATTCCACCACCTCCCTGGGCAGCACATTCCAATGGCAAATCACTCTCTCTCTGAAGAATTTCTCCCTAACAACCACTCTATACCTCCCCTGGCGCAGCTTGAGACTGTGTCCTCTTGTTCTGGTGCTGGTTGCCTGGGAGAAGAGGCCAACCCCCACCTGGCTACAACCTCCCTTCAGGGAGTTGTAGAGGGCAATAAGAACTCCCCTGAGTCTCCCCCTTCTCCAGGCTAAGCAACCCCAGCTCCCTCAGCCTCTCCTCACAGGGCTGTGCTCCAAACCCCTCCCCAGCTTTGTTGCCCTTCTCTGGACACCTTCCAGCAACTCAACATCTTTCCTAAACTGAGGGGCCCAGAACTGGACTGTGAGCTTTGATGCTGCTGTAGGCAGCATGGAACCCTCTGTGAAGGGCAGGCTAGCCAGGAAGTTTTGCAGGGGCTCTGAGCAGCCCCCAAACCCTGCTGGCATAGGAGCAATGTGGCAGGGAGCAGCACCAGCCATGCTCCCTGATCCTTCCTTTTGTCACTACGCCTCCTCCTGCAGCAGTGAAAATGGAGAGGAAACAAGCTGGACACTCATCTGTATCACCAGAGGGCACCTCCTGAGTAACCTGGGGGAGATTTTTCCCTCTCCAGAGTAGATGCTTGAGGAGATAAAGCTTGCCCTCAGAGCAGTACCTAGCTTGATTCAGCCCCCAGTCCCTCCCTGGGGGCCAGGCTGTGCCCCTCATTCTGCTGGGGCTCTGTTAGGGGGATGCTAACTGGCATCAAGGGCTTCACCATGGCCACAGCACAGCAGCAGTCCTCACACAGCCTTCCTCCAATACTGGGGTCTGGAGGACCTTTTTCACAGGTGGACTACAAAGCCCATGGAGATCCTCTTCCCTGCCAGGCCCCCCCCCAGGGTGCCATCTGAGAACCTCTGAGAGCACACCAAGATGGTGAGCACCCTGAGATGGCACCCACTGGCAAGACCCAGGATGGGAAGGCAGCATCCAATCCTTCTCTGCTACCCCATGGCTCATCAGGCACCAGAGAGGCCTCTGAGCATCTTTTTCTCCCACAGTGAGCAGCAAGATTCTGGGCTTGAACCCAGCTTTTCATAAACACAGCTGGGGCACAGCTCAGCCTCCAACCAGCCACCACCATGGGGCACCCAGTGAAGTGACTGCCTCCATAACTAACAGCAGCCAAAACAGCATCTGGGAAGGCTGAGGGCCAGGCAGGAGGGAGGCACTGCCCCAGTGACCACCTTGGGGCCCCCCTGCAGGGACCCAGAGGGGTCTCCTTCATCAGTGTGGGTCCTGGGTGCCCCAAAGGCACAGGAGCAACGGCAAGGTCCAATGATTTAGAAGGACAAACATGAAGACAAGGCAGCTGGGAGTGATGGAAAGTGAGCTTGAGGCTGCTCTGGAGAGAACCTGTATTATTAAATATTAAACAGGTGCAAGTGACAGCTGCCACCTGCCCTGGAAAGGGGGTGAGCTTTCCACACATGCAGTGCTTTTACAAACATCTCCCCTTGTCAAACTCAGTGGTTAAAAAAGAAGCCACCACCAGGAGCTAACCTTCTCCTTTAACCAGCAGGTTTATCAGCTCTCATTTCTCGGCTGTTTGTCCTTCCTGCCTTGTTGCAGACCGAGGGTGTTTGCCAAAAATTAAGACAAAGCCTCCCTGCTGCCAGATTCTCCCCTCCAACAACAAGGAACAGCAGTAAGTGGGCAAGTAGGGACACACAGAGCTGCACAGAGAGACAAAGAGAATAGCTCCTATTATTTTGGTAAGTTGATGTTGTCTTTGAGGCAGGACTCTCAGGGAAAGGTAACAGCTGGTGTTAGACAAATGATACAGCTAGGAGAAACAGAGGAGTTTTTAGACACACCAATCCTCTTCCAGCTGAAGCAAAAGGCTGTAAACATCAGCCCAAGCACAGACTGCAAAAGTTCTCTCTGAGTCTCTTCCTTTCTTTGGGGAATACATGAGGCTGTGCAGGCAAGAATTCGCCCCGCAGCATGCAGCAAAACAGAGACTTGATCCCTGAGCTCAGCTCTTCTGTGATGGGATCCTGCTTCTCCACCTGTAGAAGCCATTGCTGCTGCTGGGTCCATCAAGCAAACCCTGTTATGATACTGCAATAGCCCTCTCAGTGCTTGTGAGGCACTAGCAGATGCTTTGCCCCCATGCATTGCTGCACACAGGCAGTTTGCAAGGGCCACTCAGAGCCAGTCTTGTAAGGCTGTGCCGTGACTTACACTGGCTCCAGAGAGTTCAGGTCACCTCATGCAACTGCTCAACTTAGTCTTCACTGCAAACTTTCATTGCATTTTACCTAAACAAATAAATAAATAAATAGAAGTTGCTATTTGAAGCCCCTGGGGGGAGGAACCAGGGTTGAGCAGAGCTCAGGACCTGCATCAGCACTGAAAGAAGATGGTGAGTTAGAGGAGGTGCAGCACGAAGACAATGTTGGGCTGCCCTCTGATGATGGTCAGTAAGCAAACCATGTTCTGCCAGGTTACAGGGTCAAGCAGCAGTAGTATAGTGATTAACACTCTCAGAGTTTCCAGGGGACCTGTCTCAGGTGCAGCACATTGCACATTGTGTTCTGGGATCTGTATGCCTGCTTCAGGCCAGCACTCTGGGTCTGACCTACAGCACCGCTTGTCCTCGGGCAGGTGCCTTGGCTTCAAATACTGCACAATGGGATTTGCACAGGAGACTCCATTCACAGAATCACAGAATTGTTTAGGTTGGATAAAACCTCTAAGATCATCAAAGTCCAACTGTCAGCCCAACACCTCATGACTACTAAACCATGGCACCAAGTGCCACGTCCAATCTCCTCTTGAACACCTCCAGGGACAGCAACTCCACCACCTCCCTGGGCAGCACATTCCAATGGCTAACAACTCTCTCAGTGAAGAGCTTTCTCCTCACCTCTGGTCTAAACTTCCCCTGGCACAGCTTGAGGCCATGTCCTCTTGTTCTGCTGCTGGTTGTCTGGAAGAAGAGACCAACCCCCACCTGGCCACAACCTCCCTTCAGGTAGTTGTACACAGCAATAAGGTCTCCCCTGAGCTTTTTCTTCTCCAGGCTGAACTACCCCAGCTCCCTCAGCCTCTCCTCACAGGGCTGTGCTCAAGGCCTCTCCCCAGCCTTGTAGCCCTTCTCTGGACACTTTCAAGTGTCTCACTGTCCTTCTTAAACTGAGGGGCCCAGAACTGGACACAGGACTCAAGGTGAGGCCTAACCAGTGCAGAATACAGGGGTACAATGACTTCCCTGCTCCTGCTGGCCACACTATTCTTATGCAGGCCAGGATGTCATTGGCCTTCTTGGCTACCTGGGCACACTGCTGGCTCATGTTCAGCCAGCTGTCAATCAGTACCCCCCAGGTCCCTTTCTGTTTGGCAGCTCTCCAGCCACTCAGACCCCAGTCCCCTCAGCCACTCCTCAGAAGATCTGTTCTCCAGACCTTTTGCCAGCTTTGCTGCTCTGTATAATCACATCAAGTGTCACAGGAGGAACCCAGCCTAGAGGTGTCAGACTCTGTCCCTGTGACTGGTGCTCAGCTGTGCAATTTCCTGTTGCGCAGTGTGGGCATTTTCTGTTTCGGGCCTGCCTCACCCTCCGCTTTCCCTCTGTGATGAAACTCTGGAGATGCTTCCCCACCAACAGCACTGTTTCGTTAGGGAGAGAAACATCCAGGGCTGAGCAGCCCTGCAATCAACAAGCAGGTGTCTCAGATAGCAACTAAAGAGCCAGCACCAGTAATGAAGAGGGGGGAGAGGGAGAGATGGAGATGCAATGAAGTGGAGAGAGAGAGAGAGAGAGAGAAGCCAATCAACTTAATGAAATAAGGCACAAGGTTAGGGAAGGGCTATTTATAGACTCCAGCTGGTTCAGCCTTGTGCACTTAGAGGCTGGTTCAAACTGGCTCTTTAACAGCAGTAATAATCATTACAGAAAAGAAAGAGGGGGGGGAAAAAGTGAAAGCTTGGAAAATTCACTGCCGGAGGTAAAGCTTTAGAGGCAGGGCTGGCTGGAGTCAGGAGTAACTGCATTAGCGAGAGATTGAAAGGTTAATAGGAAGCCAGCTGACACTGAAAGGGAACAATTAGAGAGGTTAAGGGGCTTAATATTAGATTAATGGTTGCCTGGAGGAGCAAAAGCAGAGGTTTCAGGAAAATGGGAGAATGGTGTGCAGAAGGCTGCTTCCTCGTGGACAGGTCTGCTCCTGCCACTCCCCGGATAAACTGGAGGAAAGCGGATCTGCTGTTCCTTGTAGTCTTCCTCAGTCTCCTGTTTCCATCTCTCTTTCTCCCCTCTCATCTTCATTTCATAGTTTCATAGTTTCAGTCAGGGTTGGAAGGGACCACAAGGATCAGCTAGTTCCAACCCCCCCTGCCATGGGCAGGGACACCCCACACTAGATCAGGCTGGCCAGAGCCTCATCCAGCCTGCTCTTAAACCCCTCCAGGGACGGGGCCTCAACCACCCCCCTGGACAACCCATTCCAGGGCTTCACCACTCTCATGGGGAAGAACTTCCTCCTCACATCCAGCCTGAATCTCCCCACCTCCAGCTTCATTCCATTCCCTCTAGTCCTATCACTACCTGATAGCCTGAAAAGTCCCTCCCCAGCCTTCTTGTAGGCCCCCTTCAGATACTGGAAGGCCACAATGAGGTCACCTGGGAGCCTTCTCTTCTCCAGACTGAACAGCCCCAACTCCTTCAGTCTGTCCCCATAGGAGAGGTGCTCCAGCCCTCTGATCATCTTCGTGGCCCTTCTCTGGACACCCTTCCAGCACCTCCAGAGGTGGTCTCATGAAGTCCCTTTGGGTTTGAGCTCTCCACTTGAGCACTGTCTGTGTGGTCTCAGTGTCTTCCTTGTGTTCCTCCTCCATCCTCTCACCATCTCCTTACAGGCTATAATAACAACATGATGCTTAGCATTCCCATGGCCCTCTCGTTCCTCTTCAGTGTGCCATTCTCCAGAGACAGGGGTGGTGGGGCTGGGCACTTCTGTCCACATTACCCATAACCAGGAATCAAAGCTTCAAAGAGAAAAAGAGTTAACAAAGATCAGAAGACAGGTCTGGTCCCCAGCAAATTCTCCCCACCTAGGTGGGCAATACTGATGCTGGGGAAGTTCCTGATTACCAGTAGCCATTTAAAATTACTTTTTAACTTACTACAGAGAGTAATGATTTAGCAGGATAGGTACTGGCATAGATTAATGGTACAAACACGAGGGGGAGGTTGAAGGGAGGAGACATTTAGCACAAGGAACACAGTCCTACCAGATGAAAGGCCATGCACACGCTGCTGCTGCATGGTGGGCTGAGCACTGAATGAACAGAAGGTTAAACATACCTCTTACAGGAAGACAGCAAAAGAAAGGAGGATGCTCTGCAGCTCAGAGGTGCTGGGTGTTCTCCTGAAACCTTGTGCTGCACAGAGGAGATAAACTCTTCTCCCTTCTCCCATAGTAAAGGATTTGGGACAGACTCCCTGCATCTGTACAGTGCAGACTCTCCCACCATAACCTGACCTGCCCCATTTTGCTGTGGTCACTGCAGTTGCTAACACAGCCAGTCCCCTGAAAGTTTCTCTACCTCTGGTGCCATCTGACTTTTGTCACACAGCACCACCACCTGCTGCTTAGGATGAAGCTGAGAGCATTGAACTGCTCCTTGCACCGTGCTGAGAGATTCTTGAGACCCAGAGAGAAAGCCTCCCCTCCTGTCCCACCCACAGCTGCTGTGGTCTAGGATCTTTCCAAACACGTGGGCTCCTCCCACAGGACAGGCAGAACTTCCCACGAGTGCCTGGCCCTTGGTGGCTGCTTGTGGACTCAAACAAGCATGTGCTGGCTGGATCCACCCATGTCTTACCCTGCTCCCCACAGCAGAGCCTCCCTCCTGAAAATCTCCCCAGCAAGATTAGAAAGCAATGCGCTCAGCACTTCCCTCTAGGGCTGTAAAAGTCAGGCTGGGACTCCAGCACTCTACAGGCACCTGACAGGAATGTTCCCTCACTTGTGATAGTGATGGTGAATGTCCCAGCCAAGACAAGTTGTAGTCATTTGTGGCATACTAGCTCCAAAATACTTGAAATGTGGCACTCTGGCTAAATGTGACCTATGCAGACCACCTTCTGAGGGGTAAAGCCAAGGATACTGTGGCTGGCAACAGAAGGCAGCTCAAGCTATTTCCTTATAAAATCATAGAATCAGTAAGGTTGGAAAAGACCTCAAAGACCATCAAGTCCAACCTGTCACCCAACACCTCATGACTAACTAAAACATGGCTTTGAGTGCCACGTCCAATCCCCTCTTGAACACCTCCAGGGATGGTGACTCCACCACCTGTCTGGGCAGCACATTCCAATGGCCAATTACTCTTCCAGGGAAGAACTTCTTCCTAACATCCAGCCTAAATGTCCCCTGATGCAGTTTGAGACTGTGCCCTCTTGTTCTGGTGCTGGTTGCTTGGGAGAAGAGACCAACCCCCTCCTGGCTATAACCTCCCTTCAGGTAGTTGTAGAGAGCAATGAGGTCTCCCCTGAGCCTCCTCTTCTCCAGGCTAAACAATCCCAGCTCCCTCAGCCTCTCTTCGTAGGGCTTGTGCTCAAGGCCTATCCATGACAGCTGAGCACTGACTCCTTACCAGCTGGGACACTGCTGATTGAAAGAAAGACCAGAAAGACATCTAGAGAAGCATTGACTGGGCATACTGTTCCTCAGGTCTTGCATCCATGCAGCCACATCTGCTTAAAAGCAACGAGCCTGAACGGACAGGCTCTCCCTCCCACTTTCCCATCCTACACAGTGGGATTTCCCAGTTCCAACATATATCTTTCCTCTGTGCTTGGCCCACCACATCCCTGGAGCTGCACCTCTGGGACAGAAGATCTGATCCCCTCTCAGTGCTGACCTCTGCCAGAGCCTGTGGGTACCCACCGCCTCCAGAGTTAACAAACACGCTCCGGCCAAGGATCTCCCAGGGCTGCAGAAGCAGCCTTTAATCCTCAAGTCACCCCTAGAAGTCAGGCAGGTAATTAGCTTGCCATTTATCTCAGGAACTCACTGTGCCTGTTCCCCCAGCCTGGGGATGAAGGAAGGTAAGACAATACCTGCTATTTCGTAACAAACTGCAAAAAATCGACTGCGGCTCAGCCGTTAGGGGAGCTGCTGCCTTTTCCAGGATCACCTCCTGCAGCTGAGAGCCTGAGAAAGTGTAGCAACAGCTATTCCCTAACAGCTGGGTGAGCTTGGACACAGAATGTCAGTGACAAGCTCCACCTGAGACAGCCACCAAGCGGCAGAAGATTTCTGAGAGCAAGAAATCGGAGACCCTACTGCTTGTTCTCTTGTTTTAGCGACTGAATTGTCTTTCCTCCACCCCCTGCCCCCCTTAAAGTTGATCATCAAAGGAAATAAAATGTCACTTATGCTGTGCCATTTATAGAATAGAATGGAATGGAATGGAATGGAATGGAATAGAATAGAATAGAATAGAATAGAATAGAATAGAATAGAATAGAATAGAATAGAATAGACCAGGTTGGAAGAGACCTGCAAGATCACTGAATCCAACCTATCACCCAACACCATCTAATCAACTAAACCATGGCACCAAGTGCCTCAGCCAGGCTCCTCCTAAACACCTCCAGCGCCAGAAATGCTGACTCCACCACCTCCCTGGGCAGCATATTCCAATGGCAAATCACTCTCTCTATGAAGAACTTCCTCTTAACATCCAGTCTAAACCTCCCCTGGTGCAGCTTGAGACTGTGTCCTCTTGTTCTGGTGCTGGGTGCCTGGGAGAAGAGACCAACCCCCACCTGGCTACACCTCCCTTCAGGTAGTTGTAGACAGCAATAAGGTCTCCCCTGAGCCTCCTCTTCTGCAGGCTAAGCAACCCCAGCTCCCTCAGCCTCTCCTCACAGGGCTGTGCTCCAGACCCCTCCCCAGCTTCGTTGCCCTTCTCTGGACACTTTCCAGCAACTCAACATCTTTCCTAAACTGAGGAGCCCAGAACTGGACACAGGACTCAAGGTGTGGCCTAACCAGTGCTGAGTACAGGGCACAATGTCTTCCCTGCTCCTGCTGGCCACACTGTTCCTGATGCAGGCCAGGATGCCACTGGCCCTCTTGTCCACCTGGGCACACTGCAGGCTCATGTTCAGCCTACTATCAACCACTACCCCCAGGTCCCTCTCTGCCTGGCTGCTCTCCAGCCACTCTGACCCCAGCCTGTAGCACTGCATGGGGTTGCTGTGGACAATGTGTAGAACCTGGCACTTGGATGTGTTCAATCTCCTGCCCTTGGACTCTGCCCATCTGTCCAGCCTGGCAAGGTCCCTCTGCAGAGCCCTTCTATCCTCTAACAGATCAACTCCTGCCCCCAGCTTGGTGTCACCTGCAAATTTACTGATGATGGACTCAATGCCCTCACCCAGATCATCAATAAAGATATTTAAGAGCATGGGGCCCAGCAATGATCCCTGGGGGACACCACTAGTGCCTGGCTGCCAGCTGGATGTGGCACCATTCACCATCACTCTCTGGGCTCAGCTCTCCAGCCAGCTCCACACCCAGCACAGAGTTATGTACCTCTGTAACAGCTTAAGGAGCCTGTAGGATCTCAGTCCAAAGGAGGGAGTCTAAGCGTTTCCCCACTTGTTTTCTGACATTAGAAACAGAGGTCTTTAGGAGCCTAAAAGTCTCCAGTCTGTCTAGCCAAGATCACAACAAAACCAGGGACAAATGAAAGACAAGAGGGCAAGAATGGGGCAGAGGAGAAGCAGAGGAGAGGGTAAATCAAGACAAACTCACAAAGTGCTGTTTTGCATCAACAACTGTGCAGACACAGTACCACAATGACGCACAAACTAACGGTAAGAAATGATGTACTGTTCAAGAGTCGACTCTCCCACAGCTCCAGCCAGGGTGGGAGAACCCACAGAGGTCAAATTCTGAGTACTCCAACTGACCTGCATGGGGAGAAGAAAAGGAAAAATAGTAAAGGATCCTCATACCTTTTTCTTCTTCTCAAACAGAACCCATAGCTGGCACAAGATCTCAAATAAGACAGCCCCAACCTGCAGGAAGGGGAAGGATTAGGGCAACAAAAGCAGAGCAATGGTTGTCCTTTCTGCGCCTCCCTGTGCTGGCCAGGTTCATAAAGAGGAATCCCTGGAGAGGAGATGCTGAAGGAAAAGAGCATGGGGATGGGTGGGGTAAACCAACAATACAAAAGGCAATTACAAAGTGAAGCGGAGGTGCAATAAGCTGCAGAAGGACAGGCCTGGAGCAAATGCCAGCACACAGAGGAAATGGTCCCTCTGCAGTCCAGAAAACAGAAAGGTCACTCAACTGGTTTATAGCTGACAAAGCTGCCCCTTCTCTGCCCTCTTCCCTCCAGCTTCTTCCCCTATTTGCTCCAGGGAGACAGCAGGGCCCTCGCTCTTGTCTAAGTCCAGAAGGCAGCAAAGAAGAATTTCAGTAAGTTCCAGCTGTACCTCCTTAAAGGACTCCTGTGGCTGGGAGATTTAATTCCAGTTTGTCTGCAATATGCAGGATTTGGACAGCTTTAACAGTCTGTGATCAAAACCTGTATGACCAGAGGGTGGAGGAAAGGGCAGGAGGATTGCAGCTGTGTTGAAAGAAGCACCCTGGAACGAGTCGTGTCTGGATATGGCTGAGGGGTACACAAAATGTGTTTGCACAGGGCCACTTGGTCGCAAGTCACTTGGCACACCAAGGGCTAAAGTCCAACTCATTAAGCAAAAAGCCTTTCCTTAGGACATCCATTTTTTGCCAGGTCTTTGGAAATCCACTCAGGTAGCTCCTCCAGAATCCTCCAAGCAGAGAGTATTAAGTAATGATCTGTTAAAATGGCTTCCCTCCAGACCAAGTATCTGCCAGTAACATCTCACTGTTATAGCTGAGTGTACTGAAACCCAGGAGAAATCCAAGAACTGCCTGCAGTAACCAAGCATGAATCTTGTGACAGTCTCTTCCCTGTGCCAGGAAGCAGGTGAACACACTCACTGCGCGGCTCACAGCCCCCCTGGGTAAGGCCAGGCTGGTGCCTTGCACCACAGCCACACCAATTCTCCGGCAAAAGGGAGCTGGGAGGGACTGCGAGGAGCACTTGGCCAAAGAGATGTCACCGCAGCCGAGCGATTACTGATGCTAGAGCGGTGCCTGCTGGCCGGTCGTGTTAGGAGCACTTGGAAATAGAGCCACAGAGGACCAGCTTGAGGTCAGGTTCAGGAAAATATTTCTAGGGAAGAGCTGCGTGTTCGGCTCTGCTGCGATCCTGCCCGGCAGCTGGCATCCAAGCTCCCACTGCAAACAAGACGTCCCAGCCTGGTAAATCAGTGTGGCAGTTATTTCTGTCAGACCTCCAGCCTCACTCTGCTCCTTGTCTGTCTACTTTTAGTGGTTGTATGGGGTTTAAGCCACTCCCAAGGCAACAGATTATTCTATTACTTTGGAGTAACAGACGCAGTGTTGAGGAAACAATTTCCAGTGAAAATACAGATTCTGGAGGGTGCCATCCCAGCAACGTCCTTAACCTCTCTAGTGTTGGATGCTCAGAAGGTAAGGCACTGAGAGCTTTTGAACAGTCTGACATTTTGCATCACTTTCACATACAGAAGCATGCTCAAAACCCAACAATGCCACTGATACACAGAGCGGGGGGAACAGGTACCAAACACACCGGCCTTTTACTCTTCTTAGCATAGAAACATAGAATCAATAAGGTTGGAAAAGACCTCAGAGATCACCAAGTCCAACCTATTGCCCAACACCTCAGGACTAACTAAACCATGGCTTCAAGTGCCACCTTCAATCCTTTTTGGAATACCTCCAGGGGCAATGACTCCACCACCTCCCTGGGCAGCACATTCCAATGGCCAGTCTCTCTGTCTGGGAAAAACTTTCTCCTCACCTTGAGCCTAAACCTCTCCTGGTGCAGTTTGAGACTGTGTCCTCTTGTTCTGGTGCTGGTTGCCTGGGAGAAGAGACCAACCCCCACCTGCCTATGACCACGTTTCAGGTAGTTGTAGAGAGCAAGAAGGTCTCCCCTGAACCTCCTCTTCTCCAGGCTAAGCAACCCCAGCTCCCTCAGCCTCTCCTCACAGGCTGTGCTCCAGACCTCTCCCCAGCCTCATTGCCCTTCTCTGGACACATTCAAGTGTCTCAATGTCCTTCTTAAACTGAGGGGCCCAGAACTGGACACAGGACTCAAGGTGTGGCCGAACCAGAGCTGAATACAGGGTCACAATTACTTCCCTGCTCCTGTTGGCCACACTCTTCCTGATACAGGCCAGGATGCCATTGGCCTTCCTGGCCACCTGGGCACACTGCTGGCTCATGCTCAGCCTACTGTCAACCAGTCCCTTTCTGCCTGGCTGCTCTCCAGCCACTCTGTCCCCAGCCTGAAGTGCTGCATGATGAGCTGGGTGAAAGAAATGATGCAGTGTGTGATAGATCTCATCACAAAGGTCATGTCACAGTATCACAGTATCACAGTATCGCCAAGGTTGGAAGAGACCTCAAAGATCATCGAGTCCAACCTGTCACCACAGACCTCATGACTAGACCATGGCACCAAGTGCCACATCCAATCCCCTCTTGAACACCTCCAGGGACGGTGACTGCACCACCTCCCTGGGCAGCATATTCCAATGACAAATGACTCTCTCAGTGAAGAACTTTCTCCTCACCTGTCCTGGATGCTCTCCAAATGATGAGTACACACACCAAAAAAAAAGGAAAAACAAAAAGACTAAATCCCAAATAAATGCTCTTATGACACTTCCAGAGATGCATAACAATTAACTATACTGGACTTTGTCCTCAGCCCAAGGACCTGGAGATAATTAAGATATGAATAAAAGAAATTAGGTAGCATATCATGTAGTTCCTCAGTTTATGGCATGGAAAAATACAGTTCATAGAATTCCTTTGACTGGAAAAGACCTTCAGGTCAATGAGACTCAACCATTATCTAACTCTAAACACCAGGCCACACCTTAAGTACTGTGTCCAGTTCTAGGCCCCACAGTTTAAGAACAACATTGAGACACTTGAATGTGTCCAGAGAGGGGCAACAAGGCTGGGGAGAGGTTTGGAGCACAGCCCTGTGAGGAGAGGCTGAGGGAGCTGGGGTTGCTTAGCCTGGAGAAGAGGAGGCTCAGGGGAGACCTTCTTGCTCTCTACAACTACCTGAAGGGAGGTTGTAGCCAGGTGGGGGTTGGTCTCTTCTCCCAGACAACCAGCACCAGAACAAGAGGACACAGTCTCAAGCTGTGCCAGGGGAGGTTTAGGCTTGAGGTGAGGAGAAAGTTCTTCCCAGAAAGAGAGACTGGCCATTGGAATGTGCTGCCCAGGCAGGTGGTGGAGTCACCATCCCTGGAGGTGTTCAAGAGGGGATTGGACGTGGCACTTGAAGCCATGGTTTAGTCATGAGGTGTTGGGTGCCAGGTTGGACTTGCTGATCTCTGAGGTCTTTTCCAACCTTATTGATTCTATGATTCTAAACCATGTCACTCAGCACCACACCTGTGTGTCTTTTAAACACCTCCAGGGATGAGGATAGACACAATTAGGAGTGTGTCTCCCTGAGCCTACAGCTTCTTCCAGGAAACAACACATCTCTATCCATACACAAACACACACAAACCCCCTGCTGCTAAGCCAGGAGATTAAAATGGATAAGACTGTAAAGGATGCTTCCACCTTCATGGGTCTTCCAGGAGCTGACACAGTACAGCATATCACAGTATCACCAAGGTTGGAAGAGACCTCGAAGATCATTGAGTCCAACCCGTCACCCAACACCTCATGACTAGACCATGGCACCAAGTGCCACATCCAATCCCCTCTTGAACACCTCCAGGGATGGTGACTCCACCACCTCCCTGGGCAGCACATTCCAATGGCTAAGGACTCTCTCAGTGAAGAACTTTCTCCTCACCTCCAGCCTAAACTTCCCGTGGCGCAGCTTGAGACTGTGTCCCCTTGTTCTGGTGCTGGTTGCTAGAGAGAAGAGGCCAACCTCTTCCTGGCTACAACCTCTCTTCAGGTAGTTGTAGAGAGCAATAAGGTCACCCCTGAGCCTCCTCTTCTCCAGGCTAAACAATCCCAGCTCCCTCAGCCTCTCCTCATAGAGCTTGTGCTCAAGGCCTCTCACCAGCCTTGTTGTCCTGCTTTGGACACCTTCAAGAGTCTCAATGTCCTTCTTAAACTGAGGGGCCCAGAACTGGACACAGGACTCAAGGTGTGGCCTAACCAGTGCAGAGTACAGGGGCACAATGACCTCCCTGCTCCTGCTGGCCACACTGTTCCTGATGCAGGCCAGGATGCCGTTGGCCTTCTTGGCCACCTGGGCGCACTGGGCACACATACTCTCCCTTGGGCCTGTGTTTTCTTCCTCATGGCCGCTGGTGCCATGTCAGGCAGCCTCAGCTAGCAACTTCCCATTATGGGTGTTTGTTTGATATTTTGGCACTCTTGAACTGTCAGGCTGACATTTTACTTCCCTCAGCATAAACAGCAGATGTAGGCGGGAGGCGGGCAGGCGGAAAAAACAATGGCAAGGCTGTTAAATGCCTTTCTGAAGAACTGGATGTTTATCTGCACTGCTCTCTGAGCTTCCCCATGCTGTATGTAAACCAAAGCAAGCAGCTGAATACATATTTAAGGTCAAATGTCTGTGATAGTCCATCAGGTACAGAAATTTTAACCATCCTAGTGTTTCAGCAGATGAAAGCACCCCTCAACCCACACCCACTCCATCACAATTTGGTGGAGAATAGAATAGAATAGAATAGAATAGAATAGAATAGAATAGAATAGAATAGAATAGAATAGACCAGACCAGGTTGGAAGAGACCCTCAAGATCATCGCATCCAACCCATCATCCAACACCATCTAATCAACTAAACCATGGCACCAAGTGCCTCATCCAGTCTCTTTTTAAACACTTCCAGTGATGGTGACTCCACCACCTCCCTGGGCAGCACATTCCAATGGGCAGTTACTCTCTCTGTGAAGAACTTTCTCCTTACCTTGAGCCTAAACCTCCCCTGGCGCAGCTTGAGACTGTGTCCTCTTGTTCTGGTGTTGGTTGTCTGGGAGAAGAGACCAACCCTCTCCTGGCTACAACCTCCCTTCAGGTAGTTGTAGACAGCAATGAGGTCTCCTCTGAGCCTCCTCTTCTCCAGGCTAAGCAACCCCAGCTCCCTCAGCCTCTCCTCACAGTGCTTGGAGAGCTCTGCCTTAACCATATGAAGGGCCCAAGGCTATACACAGGAAATCCATGACTAGGTCATGAATGTGCCTTAATCACAGAATGGCAAACACTGGAAGGGACCTCCAGGGATCATTAGTCCAGCCCCACTGCTATAGAAGGTTCACCTAGACAAGGTGGCACAGGAACACTTCCAGCTGGGTGAGTTTTGAAAGTCTGCAGAGAAGGAGGCTCCACAGTCTCTGTGGGCAGCCTGTTCCAGTGCTCTGTCACCCTCACAGGAAAGGAGTTTTTCTTTATGTTTAAGTGAACACCTCTGACAGACTTGGTCCATAATCTCACTGTATGTCATGTTTGCCTGTCAGTGAAAAGGGGACCACACCATCCTCTCTCTGAGGGGGGGAGAAATTTTGTTTGTGAGCTGGTCAGATGCTACAGAGGGAGCATGATAACACAAAAACATCTACAGGAAACTGTATTCCTTTAAAGCAGATCTTGGATTATGCCTGAAAGACAACACCAGGGGGCTACACAGACTAATGCAAAATGAGGCCGGGGAGAGGTCTGGAGCACAGCCCTGTGAGGAGAGGCTGAGGGAGCTGGGGTTGCTTAGCCTGGAGAAGAGGAGGCTCAAGGGAGACGTTTTTGCTCTCTACAACTACCTGAAGGGAGGTTGTAGCCAGGAGGGGGTTGGTGTCTTCTCCCAGGCAGCCAGCACCAGAACAAGAGGACACAGTCTCCAGCTGTGCCAGGGGAAGTTTAGGCTGGAGGTGAGGAGAAAGTTCTTCCCAGAAAGAGGAATTGGCCATTGGAATGTGCTGCCCAGGGAGGTGGTGGAGTCACCGTCCCTGGAGGTGTTCATGAGGGGACTGGACGTGGCACTTGAAGCCATGGTTTAGTTGCCAGGAGGTGTTGGGTGCCAGGTTGGACTTGATGATCTCTGAGGTCTTTTCCAACCTTATTGATTCTATGACTCTATGAAAAAAAAAAACCAAAATCAAATCAAATGTTGCAGCAGAATCCATTTACTACCAGCAACAAGAACCTGCTGAAAGTACCAGTCTGTTTTCAGAAGGCATTAAGCACAAGGGGAAATAAGGGAAGATCATGAAGAAAACTTTGAATTCAGCCTCTTCAGTCTTCCAGCATTTGATTTTTGCCACTACAATGAACTCCAATTATAATGTACTGGGCCTCAGAAACAGAGAACTGACAAACAAGCTGATGCTACATAAGTGTTAATATAGAGCACATTACTTGTGGTTACAAATGTCTGGATTCACACATAAAGAACCACAGAATGGTAGAGGTTGGAAGGGACCTCTGGAGATCATCTAGTCCAACCCCCCTTGCTGGAACAGGATCACCTAGAGTAAGTCACTCAGGAACAGGTCCAGGCAGGCTTTGGAAACCTCCAGAGAAGGAGACTCCACAACCTCTCTGGGCAGCCTGTTCCAGTGCTCTGCCCTCCTCAAAGTGAAGAATTTTGTTTACATGGAACCTTCTGTGTTCTAGTTTGTGTCCCTCGACCATTCTTCATAAGACTTGTGTTCAAGGCCCTTCACCAGCTTAGTTGCTCTCCAGTGGACATAGCCCAGCACCTCTGTATCCCTCTTGTAGTGCAGGGCCCAAAACTGAACACAGTACCCGAAGTGTGACCTCAGCAGTGCTGAGTACAGGGGGACAGACATTTGCCTAGACCTGCTGCCCACACTATTCCTATACAGACCAGGATGCCATTGGCCTTCTTGGCCAGCTGAGCATACTGCTGGCTCATATTCAGCTGTCTGTCAATCAACACCCCCCAGGTCCTTCTCTACGGAGCAGGTCTCCAGCCGCTCCTCCCCCAAGCCTGGAACATTGCATGGGGCTGTGGCCAACATACAACACTCAACATTGTTGAATCTCATACTGCGGGCCTCAGCCCATCAATCCAGCCTGTCCAGATCTCTCAGCAGACCCTTTCTGCCCTCCAGCAGATCAACACACCCATCCAACTTGGTGTCATCTGCAAATTTACTGAGGGTGTGCTCAATCCCTTCATACAGATCACTGATAAAGATGTTAAACAGAACTGGCTCCCAAATACTGAGCCTGTGGAACACCATTTGCAGTGGGCCACCAGCTGGATTTAACTGCATTCACCACCACTCTCTGGGCCCAGCCCTCCAGCCAGGTTTTCACCCAACAAAACATCCACCCATCCAAGCCACGAACAGAGAGTTTCTCCAGGAGGATGCTGTGGGATAGAGTGTCAAAGGCCTTACTAAAGCCCAGGTAGATAACACTGACAGGCTTTTTCCTCATCCACCAGGAGAGTCATCTTTTCATAGAAGAAAATTGTGGTGGGTTGAAAAATTCCACACCCCCCAACATTAAATTTTCCAGACCAGCTCAGATGACTGATTACATGATCAGATGACTTGTAATCAGTTGCAGATGACAATAAGCTGGATGGGAGTGCTGATCTGCTTGAAGGCAGGAATGCTCTGCAAACAGACCTGGACAGGCTGGATTGATGGGCTGAGACCAGTTGTATGGGATTCAACAAGACCAAGGGCTAAGTCACCTGGGTGACAACCACCCCATGCAATGCTACAGGCTTGGGGTAGAGTGGCTGGAAAGCTGTCCAGCAGAGAAATACTTGGGAGTGTTACCTGCAGACAGCTGAATGTGAGGCAGCATGTGCCCAGGTGGCCAAGGCGGCCAACAGCATCCTGGCCTGTACCAGGAATAGTGTGACCAGCAGGACCAGGGCAGCGATTGTCCCCCTGGACACTGGTGAGGCTACACCTCAAGTACTGTGTTCAGTTTGGGGCCCCTCACTACAAGAAAGACAATGAGGTGCTGGAGCATATCCAGAAGACAGTGAAGCTGGTGAGGGGTCTGGAGGAGCAGCAGAGAAAAGTGGGATTTTTTTAGTGTGGAGAACAGAAGGCTAAGGACAGATCTCACTCTCCACAATTCCCTGAAAGGAGGTTGGAGCAAGGTGGGTGTTGGTCTTTCTCCCTAGCATCAAGTGACAGAACAAAAGGAAGTAGCCTCAAGCTGTGCCAGGGGAGGTTTAAATTGGGTATTACGAAAAAAATTGTGTACTGAAAGAGTAGTCAGGGCTTTGGAACAGGCTGCCCAGGGAGCTGGTGGAGTCACCAGCCCTGCAGGTGTTAAAAAAAATACAGACATGTCACTTTTTGAGATGGTTTAATGGCCTTGGTGGTATTGGCTTAAAAGTTGGACCAGATCTTGATCTTATCCAACCAAAACAATTCTAGGAACAAGGCTTTTCCCATGACTGCAATAGTTAAGCCACAGTGGCCCAAAAGGTACCCTACAGTCAACTCTTCTCATCACCTTTTCAGGAAGAAGTCCTCTTGAGCTTAAGACAGAGAGAAGAGGCGAGGCGGAGAGGCGAGGCGGAGAGGCGAGGCGGAGAGGCGGCGAGGGGAGGCAGCGAGGCGGCGAGGCGGGGAGGGGAGGCGGCGAGGCGGCGAGGCGGGGAGGCGGCGAGGCGGCGAGGCGGCGAGGGGAGGCGAGGCGGCGAGGGGAGGCGAGGCGGGGAGGCGAGGCGGCGAGGGGAGGCGGGGAGGCGGGGCGGCGGCGAGGGGAGGCGGGGAGGCGGGGAGGCGGAGGCGAGGCGGAGAGGCGGAGGCGAGGCGGAGAGGCGAAGCGGAGAGGGGAGGCGGCGAGGGGAGGCGGGGAGGCGGCGAGGGGAGGCGGCGAGGCGGCGAGGGGAGGCGGCGAGGCGGCGAGGCGGCGAGGGGAGGCGGCGAGGCGGAGAGGCGGAGGCGAGGCGGCGAGGCGGAGGCGGAGAGGCGGAGGCGAAGGCGGAGAGGCGGAGGCGAAGGCGGAGAGGCGGAGGCGGAGAGGCGGAGGCGGAGAGGCGGAGGCGAAGGCGGAGAGGCGGAGGCGAAGGCGGAGAGGCGGAGGCGGAGAGGCGGAGGCGGAGAGGCGGAGGCGGAGAGGCGGAGGCGGAGGCGGAGAGGCGGAGGCGGAGAGGCGGAGGCGAGGCGGAGGCGGGGAGGCGAGGCGGAGGGGAGGCGAGGCGGAGGGGAGGCGAGGCGAGGCGGAGGGGAGGCGAGGCGGAGGGGAGGCGAGGCGGAGGGGAGGCGAGGCGGAGGGGAGGCGAGGCGGAGGGGAGGCGAGGCGGAGGGGAGGCGAGGCGGAGGGGAGGCGAGGCGAGGCGAGGCGGAGGGGAGGCGAGGCGAGGCGGAGGGGAGGCGAGGCGAGGCGAGGCGGAGGGGAGGCGAGGCGAGGCGGAGGGGAGGCGAGGCGAGGCGGAGGGGAGGCGAGGCGAGGCGGAGGGGAGGCGAGGCGAGGCGGAGGGGAGGCGAGGCGAGGCGGAAGCGAGGCGGAGGGGAGGCGAGGCGAGGCGGAGGGGAGGCGAGGCGAGGCGGAGGGGAGGCGAGGCGGAGAGGAGGCGAGGCGAGGCGAGGCGGAGGGGAGGCGAGGCGAGGCGGAGGGGAGGCGAGGCGAGGCGGAGGGGAGGCGAGGCGGAGGCGAGGCGAGGCGGAGGCGAGGCGAGAACAGAACAGGTTGGAAGAGACCTCCAACATCATCGAGTCCAACATAACATCCAACACCACCTAATCAACTAAACCATGGCACCAAGCACCCCATCAAGTCTCCTCCTGAACCACCTCCCCGGGCAGCCCATTCCAATGGGCAATCACTCCCTCTGTGTAGAACTTCTTCCTAACCTCCAGCCTAAACCTCCCCTGGCACAGCTTGAGACTGTGTCCTCTGGTTCTGGTTGCCTGGGAGAAGAGACCAACCTCTGCCTGTCTACAACCTCCCTTCAGGTAGCTGTAGACAGCAATAAGGTCACCTCTGAGACTCCTTCTCTCCAAGCTAAGCAGCCCCAGCTCCCTCAGAATTTTGGTCACGTGCTCTTTAGGCTCCATAGAAATGTTTCATACCCTTGTACCTATGCCACAGCTCAAACTGCACCCAGTGGCAGTGGCAAGGCCCAAGGTCACTTCCTCTTTGGTGCTTTGGGCATAGGAAGTTAACAAAGATGCACAAAATACAACAAAAGGCTTTAGGACACAGAGAGATGATTCACCAGTTACCATCATGGCAAAACAGACTCAGCATGGGGAAAAAATACTTTATTACTAATGAAATCAGATAAGGCAATGAGAAAGAAAACCAATCGGTTACAATGCAACTTGTGAGCACAAGCACCTAGCAGCAGCTTCTACTGCTGCAAGTTTGTGTTACAGTCAGAATCCCAGAACATTAGAGGCTGGAAAGGACCTCCAGAGATCAAGTCCAACCTCCCTGCCAAAGCAACATCACCTGAGTAGTCCACGTAGGATTGCATCCAGGCAGGTTTTGAATGTGCCCAGAGGAGACTCCACCACTTCACCGGGCAGCCTGCTCCAGTGCTCCGACACTCCCCTCATCAGCGTGAGCTGGGATAGCAGGGTGGCAGAGGACAGGCTTGCTGGCTGACACAGGCAGAAGTTTCTCATGTACAGCAGGCAGACACTGATGAACCTTTAGGGTTCTTGGTCTTACATCAAGCCTGTCAGATCACTGCATTGGTTTTTGGGACTATTTTGCTTCTGCTAAAGCTCAAAAATTCCATGAATCGTGATTAAGACTTCAGCTAAGCAACCCCAGCCCCCTCAGCCTCCCCTCACAGGGCTGTGCTCGAGGCCTCTCCCCAGCCTCATTGCCATTCTCTGGACACATTCAAGCGTCTCAACGTCCTTCAATTGAGGGGCCTGTAGCACTGCATGGGGTTTGTGGCCAATGTGTAGAACCTGGCACTTAGATGTGCTCAATCTCATGCTGCTGGTCTCTGCCCAGCCTGTCAAGGTCCCTCTGCAGAGCTCTCCTACCCTCTAACAGATCAACTCCTGCCCCCAGCTTGTTGTCATCAGCAAATTCAATGATGATGGACTCAATCCCCTCATCCCGATCCTCAATAAAGTTATTGAACAGGGTGAGGCCCAGCACTGACCCCTGGGGCACACCACTGGTGCCTGGCTGCCAGCGGGATGTGGCACCATTCACCACCACTCTCTGGGCTAAGCCCTCCAGCCAGTTCCTAACCCAGCACAGAATGGTAGTGGTTGGAAGGGGGTGGTAGGTTGGAGGTCATCTAGTCCCACCCCATGCAGGTTGCAATGAAGATCAGGTTGCATAAGAACTTGTAGAGGTGGATTTTGGGAGTCTGAAAACACAGACCCCAGCTCCCTGAGAGAAGATTTTCAAGTAAAATCTCCTGTGTTCTGACTTATACCTGCTGACTCTTGTACTATGAAAGGCACCACTGAAAAGAGCCTCTTGAGGTCATTTGTTGAAGCCCATTCTGTTTATTCTGTTGAGGTCCAGCTTTCAGATACTTATATACACTGATAGTCTTTAGTAAGCAACCAGGAAACAGAATGCACTGAACATTCAAGTTTCATTGCTTAGTACTGAAAAGATAAATATATGGTACTCTTTCCTAATGCCAGTGCATATATGACCTTGGTTTTCATATTTTCTTTGTAGCTACAATCCACAAATACAGTACTTTTCACATAAATATTCTCTTTAAATAATGTGAATTGAAAGCTAAAAGCTAAGACATGAAAAACAGCCCTGAAAGTGCAAATAGCCAAAGACATATTCTAGGGAAAGCAGCAGCAGCACTGTTCCAGTCACAATGTCAGTCATTATTGGGAGTCTTCTGCCAGCACCAGAGATCTTATCATAAAATCAGAGAATTAATAAGGTTGGAAAAGACCTCAGAGATGACATCAAGTCCAACCTGTCACCCAGCACCTCAGGACTAACTAAACCATGGCTTCAAGTGCCACGCCCAATCCCTTTTTGAACACCTCCAGTGATGGCGACTCTACCACCTTCCTGGGTAGCACATTTCAATGGCCAATTACTCTTCCAGGGAAGAGCTTCTTCCTAACATCCAGCCTAAATGTCCCTTGGTGCAGTTTGAGACTGTGCCCTCTTGTTCTGGTGCTGGTTGCCTGGGACAAGAGACCAACCCCCCTCCTGGCTACAACCTCCCTTCAGGTAGTTGTAGACAGCAAGGTGGTCTCCCCTGAGCCTCCTCTTCTCCAGGCTAAGCAACCCCAGCTCCCTCAGCCTCTCCTCCTAGGGCTTGTGCTTGAGACCTCTCCCCAGCCTCGCTGCCTTCTTCTGGACATGTTCAAGTGTCTCAAGGCCCTTCTTAAATTGAGTGGCCCGGAATTTGTAGTGCATTTGTTTCGTACACCGATTTCTCTCTGGAAATGCAGTGACTGAAGGATGAAGTGCCTTTCTTGTGACTGGAAAAAAGTGCTGATTCAAAACTGCACATGGAGCTTTGGCCTTTTTGTTCAAGATCTGCAAGAAAAAAGGTAGAAGCAGGTCTTGCATGGCTAAATGCCCCCAGTTCCAATCCATTGTTGCTCAGCTCACAATGGAAGACCTGCGGCAAAAGAGAAAAGAACAGAGGTAAATTGTCTTCTCTTTTAGAAACTGAACTAGTTATACAACACTGCAGACTTCAAATACTACTGTGTGAAGATGAATTTAACAGACTGTCCACATGATCCAAAGCAATCCAATTACAGCAGCAGCTACATGACCCACTGTATCTGACAGCCACTAGCTCTTCTACCAGAACTATCTCTTTATGGTTAGACCTTCCTCTGCAACTGTTAAGAGCAGCCCCCAGCCCCTGCTAAGCAGCTGGTGACCTCTGAGGCTGTGAGGCTGTTCTGACCCCATGACTTTGGATCACACAATCAGGCACTTCAGACCTTTTACACAAAGGACCAGGCCTATAACCTTAACATCAGCTGTGCAACATGCATGCATGTGATGCTGCTGCTATTTCTTCCACAAAGTAATGCCAGATTCTTTTGGAGTTTTTCCCCTCTTTTGTGCAGAAAGAGCTCTGACTCAACAAGCAAGGAAGCTGGATATAAAAGGACATTACAGTGCAGGAATCCAGCAAGCTCCAGACTATGTGCCCAATCGAATGCCCTGCACACAACATGCATTAATCTCTCCAGGGTCTGTAGGGAGCACTGTGCTGCAACAGCATGAGCAGCAATGGAAGCTGCTCAGAGATGACAGCAGCTCAGAGAGGATGATGGCAGCGGTGCCTCAGAGCAGATCTCCATCATTCTGCACAGCAGATCCCATCCACCACAGATCATAGAATCAATAAGGTTGGAAAAGACCTCAGAGATCAAGTCCAACCTATCACCCAACACCTCATTACTAACTAAACAATGGCTTCATGTGCCACGTCCAATCTCCTCTTGAACACCTCCAGGGACAGTGACTCCATGACCTCCCTGGGCAGCACATTCCAATAGCCAAAAACTCTTTCAGTGAAGAACTTCCTCCTCACCTCCAGCCTAAGCCTGCAGCCCCATGCTGTGCAGCAGATCTCTCACAGCTGGTGGTGGTTTTAGTCTATGCCTTTAAAATTGAGTTAGAGATTTTGAGCAGAAAAGTAGAAAAATACAAATAAATCATTATTGGGTGTAAAAGGAAAACCAAAAGATTATTTTAAACAAATTCCGGGGCCCTCAATTTAAGAAGGACATTGAGACACTTGAACGTGTCCAGAGGAGGGCAACGAGGCTGGGGAGAAGTTGGTCTCTTCTCCCAGGCAACCAGCACCAGAACAAGAGGGCACAGTCTCAAGCTGTGCCAGGGGAGGTTTAGGCTGGAGGTGAGGAGAAAGTTTTTCACAGAGAGAGTTGTTAGCCATTGGAATGTGCTGCCCAGGGAGGTGGTGGAGTCACCGTCCCTGGAGGAGTTCAAGAGGGGATTGGACGTGGCACTTGGTGCCATGGTTTAGTAGCCATGAGGTGTTGGATGATAGGTTGGACTTGATGATCTCTGAGGTCTTTTCCAACCTTATTGATTCTACGAAATTCATTGGGTAACTATCCAGAATAAGAGGAGCTGCACCAGAACAATTCTTCCCTTTTTTTCTCTTCTCTTCTGATCTCGGCTGCTTTGCTTCGCTCAGGAGAGATAAGCTGTTTATCGGCTGGCTTTAGCTAAGTCTAACTTCTGTGCTCCTTTCTTTTGTTCCTTTTGCACAGGGAGAAGACAGGGAGGGGGAGGCTAGTAGCTTTCCCTGTTCCTTGGCCAGGGGAGTCCTTGTGCTGTTTATTAATTGCAAATACCTGTAAATATTCTAACTCCTGTACATTCTGTACACATTCATTGCATTCCATGGTAGAGTGTAGATTCTGCTTGTAAATACAGCTGCATTTGCTTCTAACTGAGTTGGTCTGGCAAAGTTAACGTAAGGGGGAAACTTCAACCCACCACACAGCTGCCCACAGCAGATTCTCCAGCAGCCTGGGCAACAGACTCTCTAGTCTGTGAAACAGGAACTTTGCATTTTCCACAGATAAGGGCTCAGCAGGATTTTCTGCAATACTACCAGGTGCTCTGGAAGCCAAACAAGTGCAGTAATTGCTCTCTTGACAAGGGCTTGACCTTTGTGTCTTCCTTGCCAGATTTGGCTACCTCAGTAAGACTTTTCACTACAAACCAAAGAAAGGTCTGATGATTTCCACATCAACCTACTACCTTAACACTCAGGGAATCACAGTATGGAACTCATTAGTAACAACAGTGAAACTAGTTAGCATTCCATACTCTCTACTCTAGAAAAATTCTACAGAAACAGTGTTCTGGTCTGGGTGGATGATAGGGCAATATAAACTTTTGCCCTTGCAGTTCATGAAAGCATAACCCTCCATTATCAGATTTTGGGCAGGGCTGAGTTGACTTATATTCTCCACAGAGATGTACAAGGAGCAGCTGTGTGACCTCACACACGCTCTGGACTGCAGACATGCCTCAGAAAACAGACAGAGAGCAAAAACAACTTTGGAGATAGACAAATGGAGGTCTGTCATGCCCCTGTACAGAACTAATGACTGAGTGAAGGCTCTACTTAATCCATGGAATATGAAACAACTGTGAAACACTGCACCTCTGCAGCCAGAATTTCACTAAAATCTTTAAGATGTAGTGTTGATCAACTATTATCCTACATGGAGTAATCCTCAGATTTCTCATTCCATGTGTTAGCCCTCAGGCTTGTTGATCTACTTAGCAGAGCTTTCCCATCATGGCCATGTAGGTTTAAAAAAACAGAACAAAAATCAGCATACCACAAGGAAAAAAAAGCAATCCACAAGTTAAGTAAACTCTGCATTTTTTGCAATCAAAGAAAACACAGCTGCACACCTAATCAATAAAAAGAAAACCTTCAGTAATAAACATTTTTTTGCTCTACTTGGATATGACATGGACTTGATAACCTTAGAGGTCTTTTCCAGCCTCAGTGATTCTATTCAGTCACATTGATAATAGACAAAGTAGAATTGCAGTTCAGCAATCTACTGAGACAAACTCACACCTCCTTACTGACAGCACAGGCACTATAAGCTTTTATCATCTGTTGAGCATGGAATAAAGCCTAAGTGCAAGCATGAGCAAGAAGTATGTATCAACACTAGTAACTTCTAATAATACAGTTTTAGAACTGTCTGCATTGGTCAGTCTTCTGAAGACTTTCCATCACAAACATCTGTTTCCCTAGCACAGAACACACATACACATGCCCATCACACACCCACCCCTCCCCTCCCAATAATTCTTGCTCTGGTTTCTACTTGAGCAAAAAAGGGGTCAGGATCATACATGGCTTGGCCCAACACTGCCACCGCAGCCTCTGTGCCAGTCCACACACTCTCCTGAGACACATGGAGCTTCACCCTCACATACCTTCATTAACATGGGTCAGAGTTCCTCAAGCACGTCCCATTTACACCTTCTCCACCCTGGGTCATTCCTGCAAGCACAACAGACAATTCTGGAGTTCAGAATGCTCCTCTGTCTGGCCTAGATGGATCAATAGTGATCTGACTGATCAAACAGCCAGGCTATTTGATCATTGTCAGTAATAATGGTGACCAACATCCTCTGCTTCCATGCAGCTATCATTCAACACTTCCCCTCTCTCCTCATACGCAACTCCACACTGGCCCTGATATTCCTTACAGACACTAAGAACAGAGGGCACTAAGCACTCATGGTGCAATCCGTATCTTCACATGGAAAACTCTTAGGAAAAATGCCCAAACTAAAGATGACTGCTGCATAACACAGCACTTACCTACATTTACACCTCCATCACCTCCACACTTGTCCAGCAAGCTGCTCTTCTGCTCAAGGGTGTCTGGAGAGAGATCAGGAAACAGCTGTAGTCCCCTGCTTTACTCAGATTCAAGGCACTTTCTATTGTGCAAGTAGCTACAACTCAACACCTTGCCAACATCAGCTGAACACCAGAAAGCTAACACCTTTCCCCAAGAACACCTCCTGACCACAGGAGAGGCACTCACCTCCATTACTTACACCACTGTCAGCTGTACTCTGGGGTTTGTCATTCAGGGCAACAGATCCTGGAAAAAAGAGACCACAGAAGGTGTTATCTCACTGCTTTGCTTCACTGTAGTACAACTCATTGCTTAGAGACCAGCTACAATTCTGATTTGGACTTCAAAAGGCCATGTGCAAAATTTATTCCCCCCTTAAAGTCCCCTTTAGAAATTATTACAGAGGTACAAAATAGTCTACAAAATGTGCAACTCAGCCTTACAGCAACTGTTTCCCTGTACTCTTAGCAGATACTCATGAGAACTAGTATCTTATGACACCTTAGTGAGGAACTCACTATTCCTTTCCACTTCAACCTCTCTCAAGCAACCACTCAAGGTCCCAGAGCATAACCAACATTATCTATACTTATGCCTACAGCTTTACAAAATCTCTCTCAAGTGGGTTTAGATAAAAGCTGCAGATTTGCCATAAGAACAGAGGCAGCTGGTACTACCTCCTTCATTTTTTTTTCTACTTCATGTATGTGCCACACTAACAGTGTGAGTTCAAACCACTTCTCTTCAGAGACCTGGAAGAAATGTCTAATATAAACACAGGCCATTCCAGTGTAAATTTAAATGCACTACCAAAAAAAAGGGGGCCCGGGTTGTCTGCTGAGGGCTTCTTTTGGTCCTTTTTCACCTTCAAATCCCCTTACTGTCTCTTAGCTTCACTGATCTCTAAATCAAGGGCTAGACCCACAGCTTTAACAACTACACCAAAATATCCTAAGAAAACTCAGGTTATTTATGTAGCACAGACAAAAGGAGCTGTCCCCATCTTTAGCTGCTCAAGCTATAGAGTGATTCACCACACCACAGCACACACACTCAGAAGCCAGAGAACTGAGCAACCTTATTAGAACAGACAGCAGAAGCACAAGTGGACATCTGGACAGGAAGACAGAGTGCAGACAACCCGGAGAATCTGTACTGCCTGCAGAAAGATTTCACAAACAGGTGAAAAGAAGACTGGCAAAAATGGAAAGAGGTGAGAAGTTCCTTCACTGTCTCCTTCCCTCATGTGGGTAGTTACAAGGAGAAGACAGACCTGCAAAACGGAGTAAAAGGTTCTGCTAACACATTGTTTTCCTGAAGCAAGTGAAGCAGGTTAGAAAAAGAAAAGCAAACATCTGCTACTTGATCCACAGGACGTAAGTCCTGCACTAAAAGCAAGGACCAGAGTTCTGCACATCACACCACCAGCCTGTCTTCACCAGGCCCTGAATGGATTACCAAGACACAACCAAGGTAAACTAATAGATCCAGTAATGGCAGGTCCCCATGATTACCCAACACAGGACCTCAACTGTCTGTGCACACGCTGGATATTAATTCAGAAGCTTAGACCCCACAAAGTAAAAAGAAAAGGCAGATCAAACCCCTTGCTTCAACCAACAGCAGATGTTTACAAACATTTGCACCCCAAGACAGGTTTCTTACCTCCATATGAGTTAAGTTTTTCTGAGCCTTTCACACAAGATGGACGGTAGCCTGCAAAAACAGTTATTTGTTTTACAAAGTGTGTTTTAATTTGCAAGAGAAGAAGAGACCAGACCAGGTTGGAAAAGACCTTCGAGATCATCAAGTCCAACCTACCACCCAACACCATCGAATCATCCTATCCCTATACAGTGACAAATGGTGACCCAAGAAGCGACTTGACGTTTGGGCTGCAGGTGCAGCAATGGTGAGAGCCCAATGTAGCCGAGAGCAGTGGGATACTGCCTTTGGTCTGGACCTGAACTCTGACACCTGCCCGGGTGAGGCAGGTGAGCCACTGGGAACATAATGGGTCAGGCATTAACAAAGGACGAGGGCTTAGTCCTTGGAACCTGGAACTCGTTATTGAAACATAGGGGTCTAAAAGTTCAAGATTTTTAATTAAGAAGATTACTCTTATGGGGCCATCACCCTATCCCTATACAGCAACATCCCCTCTCAGTCTTCTCTTCTCCAGACTATGAAGCCCAGACTCAGCATAAAGTATTTAACAGGCCCCAGTAAGAGCCTGTTCCAACAAAAAATCTGATCATGAGAGCAGCTTCATGATGCTTGCAGAAAAGGCAGCAAAAACACACTCAAGACCAGACACATGCTAATTAGAAACACAGTAAGTTAAACTTACTGGAAAGCAGCCCTGAGGAGAGAGACTTGGGGGTGCTGGGGGGACGAGAAGCTCAACAGGAGCTCTCAGTGTGCACTTGCAGCCCGGAAAGCCAATCAGATCCTGGGCTGCAGCAGGAGAACTGTGGCCAGCAGGTCAAGGGAGGTGATTCTCCCACTCTACTCAGCTCTGGTGAGACCCCACCTGGAGTACTGCCTCCAGTTCTGGAGCCCCTATTCCAAGAGGGATCTGGAGGTGCTGGAAGGTGTCCAGAGGAAGGGCCACAAGGATGAGCAGAGGGCTGGAGCACCTCTCCTGTGAGGACAGACTGAAGGAGTTGGGGCTGTTCAGTCTGGAGAAGAGAAGGCTCCCAGGTGACCTCATTGTGGCCTTCCAGTATCTGCAGGGGGCTACAAGAAGGCTGGGGAGGGACTTCTGAGGATCTCAGGTAGTGATAGGAGTAGGGGGAATGGAATGAAGCTGGAGGTGAGGAGATTCAGGCTGGACGTGAGGAGGAAGTTCTTCACCGTGAGGGTGGTGAGGCCCTGGAATGGGTTGTCCAGGGAGGTGGTTGAGGCCCCATTCCTGGAGGTGTTTAAGAGCAGGCTGGATGGGGCTCTGGCCAGCCTGATCTAGTGTGAGGTGTCCCTGCCCATGGCAGGGGGGTTGGAACTAGCTGATCCTTGTGGTCCCTTCCAACCCTGACTGATACTATGAAACACACACAATCTAAGGGAGAAACGTGCAAATACAAACTGCAGTGTTTCCTACTACACAGAGCCCAGTGTCTAAGTGCAAGAAAATTCAGGATAACCTCCTTCAAGTCTGTCAGGTTTTGCCTAAGTGGTACTTGCTTCTACCACGGTGTTTACAATACATCCCATGGTCAGAAACTTTCATACATTCTACAGAACTTCAATCAGCATTAACATGTTAAGCTCCATCAGAAAATGCTACACATACCTCTTTTGTGTAGGTATATTAATACTCCTATGACCATTACAAGAACTGGAATCACAACGCAGAGTGCGATATGACCGGGGCTGAGGGCTCCTTGAAAACAAGCAAACAAAAAAGCTTGGTTAGTTAAAAAGCAACTGTGTGATGATACACCACTTCAGGAGACATAACCCTGAGTATGTTTCACATATGTGTTTTTAAAAACTAACCTCCAGAAATTCACCCCCCCGAGTCAGCTATTAGCAAAGCCCTAAGCCAGCCCCAGGAAAATGCCACATGAAGTCCCTTAGTTCAGTGAATGCCCTTCATTATTCAAAAGCCAATAGCTCTTCCATTTTTCAGCCAATGAAAGGCTGAGACAGATCCTGACCAAATGAAATTTTAGCAGCTGTCTTGTACTGGGTGTGCATGGCAAAGTTTTGGAAGCAAGGGGGCTGCAGGGGTGGCTTCAGTAAGAGATGCCATAAGCTGCCCCCATGTTGGGCAGAGATGGTTCTTCTGGCTCCAAAACAGGCCTGCTGCTGGCCAACACTGAGCCCCTTGGTGACAGTGGTAGCATCTTTACAGTAACATTTTTAAGAAAAGGTAAAAAACTGCTGCACAACAGCAGCTGGGAAAGAGGAGTGAGAATACGTGAGAGCAACAAGCCTGTAGACACCAAGGTCAGTGAAGAAAGAGGCAGAAGGTATTCCAGGTGCTGGAGCAGAGATTCTCCTACAGCACATAGCAAAAATACGGTGAGGCAAGCTGTGAATGCTTCTTCTGCATAAACAGGTAGATATATATATAAATAGAAACATGTGTATCTGTGTAAATTTAATGTTGTTGGGGAATTTTCCACCCACAACATCACAGAATGGGAAATTTTGTCAGTTTGGGACTGCTCCACACATCCTACAAAACAGAGAGTTCCCAGCACACAATAAGAAACAG
Organism: Colaptes auratus; assembly: GCA_015227895.2. NCBI lineage: Eukaryota > Metazoa > Chordata > Aves > Piciformes > Picidae > Colaptes > Colaptes auratus. The sequence goes on along the minus strand of CM037635.1, from coordinate 12,126,241 downwards.
CAGGAAAACTTCTTTTCTCCTTTCTGTATGTATCTGTGAAGCAGGGAAGGAGGCATGCTTATTAACTCATGCACATACTAGACGGGAAAATTGATCTAAAAAGTGCTAGATGACTCACTTGAAATGACTGAAGACTTTCATTCCAGTTCATGGCAAGCAGTACAAAGATGGTAACACATAGGATAGAATCAGTAAGATTGGAAAAGACCTCAGAGATCATTAAGTCCAACCTATCACCCAACACCTCATGACTAACTAAACCAAGTGCCATGTCCAATCCCCTCTTAAACACCTCCAGGGACAGTGACTTCACCACCTCCCTGGGCAGCACATTCCAATGACCAGTCTCCCTTTCTGGGAAGAACTTCTTCCTAACATCCAGCCTAAACCTCCCCTGGTAGAGCTTGTGACTATGTCCTCTTGTTCTGGTGCTGGTTGCCTGGGAGAAGAGACCAATCCCCACCCAGCTACAATCTCCCTTCAGGTAGTTGTACACAGCAATAAGGTCTCCCCTGAGCCTCCTCTTCTCCAGGCTAAGCAACCCCAGCTCCCTCAGCCTCTCCTCACAGCGCTGTGCTCCAAACCCCTCCACAGCTTCGTTGCCCTTCTCTGGACACTGTCCAGCAAGTCAACATCTTTCCTAAACTGAGGGGCCCAGAACTGGACACAGGACTCAAGGTGTGGCCTAACCAGCGCTGAGTACAGGGGCACAATGACTTCCCTGTTCCTGCAGGCCACACTATTCCTGATGCAGGCCAGGATGCCATTGGCCTTCTTGACCACCTGGGCACACTGCAGGCTCATGTTCAGCCTACAATCAACCAGTACCCCCAGGTCCCTCTCTGCCTGGCCACTCTCCAGCCACTCTGACCCCAGCCTGTAGCACTGCATTTTAAATTACACCAGGCCAAAAGGCTCAGAAGAGATCTAAGTGCATCTCCCTCTATTATAATCATTTGAAATCACAGTGGAAGCTTCAGTTCTGTTGAAATCCCCTACAAAAACTTATCTTTCCAGGGAAGAATCAAACTGTTCACCTTGTAACCTTTCACCAACCTTAAACACTGCTAGAAGACAAATGACTTCTGATGATTTTTACTCTTTAAATTCAGCTTCCTGAGAAGTCAGTAGAAACTTACATTCCAAGTCCACGCTGCTTCCTAACCTAGCCTCTCAGACTTGCATATGCAACCTGAACTGTTCATTACCTTCTTCAGCTTGCAAGCATGGATCCAGACTGACGTGAGCACTCTTTCTTTGTCCAGGCAAATCACTGAAACACGTAACTACTGTGGAAGGAGGAAGATTCTTAGCGATGGGAACTTCTGAGCCCCAACCAGGTAGTGTCTCGCTACCAATTGTGCACGTGCAATTCACAGGCAGATGGGAATCTGTTGTACATCTTATCTTAGCACTATCGGTGCTGTTGCAATTCATTTCAGGCTCTAAAAGGAACTCTAGAAGAAGAAAAAAAATATTCTGCATTACTTTGGTTATACACAGCCTTCAATTCTAGCCCAGGACAAGGGCTGGAGCAACAAAAGCAGCAGGGTAGTGTACGTATGAAGTGGTGTATGTGTGTGTATGCAGCAAACACATTCCTGAAAGTGGCTCTGTTGGTGGTCCCTTCAGTGCCTCATTCAAGACCCCTCATGGCTCACTGTCAATAGGACTAATATACACACTGGTCAAATACACTTCACAAAGATGACTAATCAAGCTGTGTAGATCTGCAGATACCATGGAAGACACAGATCCCCAAAGCATTTGTAACCTGCCTGCAGGAGCACCTTCAGTAGGTATCTGCTCCTTGGGATAATTCAGAACAACCACTCAAAGAGCTTGGTCATCTGCTTGACTAGAATCACAGAATCAGTAAGGTTGGAAAAGACCCCAAAGTTCATCAAGTCCAACCTATCACTCAACACCTCATAACTAGTAAATCATGGCACCAAGTGCCACATCCAATCCCCTCTTAAACACCTCCAGGGACGGTGACTCCACCAGCTCCCTGGGCAGCATGTTCCAATAGCCAATCTCTCTTTCTGGGAAGAACTTCTTCCTAACATCCAGCCTAAACCTCCCCTGGCACAGCTTGTGACTATGTCCTCTTGTTCTGGTGCTGGTTGCCTGGGAGAAGAGACCAACCCACACCTGGCTACAACCTCCCTTCAGGTAGGTGTACACAGCAATAAGGTCTCCCCTGAGCTTCCTCCAGGCTAAAACAACCCAGCTCCCTCAGCCTCTCCTCATAGGGTTTGTGCTCCAAACCACTACCAAGCTTTGGTGCCCTTCTCTGGACATGATCCAGCAACTCAACATCTTTCCTAAACTGAGGGGCCCAGAACTGGACACAGTACTCAAGGTGTGGCCTTACCAGTGCTGAGTAAAGGGGCATAATGACTTCCCTGCTCCTGCTGGCCACACTATTCCTGATACAGGCCAGGATGCCCCTGGCCGCCTTGGCCACCTGAGCACACTGCTGGCTCATGCTCAGCCTAATATTGACCAGTACAACAACTCTCTCTGTGAAGAACTTTTGAACATACACTCTAGAAGTCATTCCAAGGTGACTAATCACAGGCACACGAGATGCCACCTCCAAAAAACTTCAAAGCGCCTAAGAAAGTTAACAAGCGAGCCAAAGAACAGACCCCTGCTCCTGTTTGCTTTCCTGACAATAATCCCCTTTCTAGCCTTCTTAAAGTGAACAAAGTGAGCAAATCCTTCATGTAGTTCTCCCACTACTTACCTGCAACAGTAAGTACAGTGATTGACTCGTGAGTTCCCTTAGTATCCGTCCACTCCAATGTATATGTGCCTGAATCATTCTTTTCCAGCTTAGATGCAGTGACAGTCCCCTTTGCCACGTTCAATGACATTCTGTTCTCAAAAGGAGGATAATATTGCACCACATTGCTTGAGCTGTCCCATTCAGCCACTTTATCCTTGCCTTTCTTCAAAATAATTTCAGACATTTCTCCTTGGTGTTTTGCTTCAAAAGTATGACTTCGTCCTACGAAGGCTAATTGTGGCTCACAGCAGATGGATCCTATTGGGAAAAAAAAATAATAAAAAAAAAAAAACAGAAGTTGCTTTATAAAACTACTGATGGATTCATCTTGTATTGCACTACCAGGTACATCCCAACCTAGGTTAGAAGTGCATCATGATGTTGCAAAGTAAGGCACATGTCAGTTAAAAAACACCCAAACCCACTCTGTCTTGTAGAATAGAATAGACCAGGTTGGAAGAGACCTTCAAGATCATCGCGTCCAACCTATCAACCAATCCAACCCACCTAAACAACTAAACCAGGGCACCAAGCACCCCATCAAGTCTCCTCCTGAACACCTCCAATGATGGTGACTCCACCACCTCCCTGGGCAGACCATTCCAATGGGCAATCACTCTGTGTAGAACTTCGTCCTAACATCCAGCCTAAACCTCCCCTGGCAAAGCCTGAGACTGTGTCCTCTTGTTCTGGTGCTGGCTGCCTGGGAGAAGAGACCAATCCCTTCCTGGCTACAACCTCCCTTCAGGTAGTTGTAGACAGCAAGAAGGTCACCCCTGAGTCTCCTCCTCTCCAGGCTAAGCAACCCCAGCTCCCTCAGCCTTTCCTCATAGGGCTTGTGTTCCAAACCCCTCACCAATTTCCTTGCCCTTCTCTGGACACCTTCCAGCAACTCAACATCCTTCCTAAACTGAGGGGCCCAGAACTGGACACAATACTTAAGGTGTGGCCTAACCAGTGCAGTGTACAGGGCCACAATGACCTCCCTGCTCCTGCTGGCCACACTGTTCCTGATGCAGGCCAGGATGCCATTGGCCCCCTTGGCTGCCTGGGCACACTGCAGGCTCATGTTCAGCCTACCATCGACCAGTACCCCCAGGTCCCTCTCTGCCTGGCCGCTCTCCAGCCACTCTGACCCCAGCCTGTAGCACTGCATGGGGTTGCTGTGGCCAATGTGCAGAACCTGGCACTTGGATGTGTTCAATCTCATGCCCTTGGACTCTGCCCATCTGTCCAGCCTGGCAAGGTCCCTCTACAAAGCCTCTCTACCCTCCAGCAGATCAACTCCTGCCCCCAGCTTGGTGTCATCTGCAAATTTACTGATGATGGACTCAATGCCCTCATCCAGATCATCAATAAAGATGTTGAAGAGCATGGGGCCCAGCACTGATCCTTGGGGCACACCACTACTGACTGGCCACCAGGAACCACAAAGGAAGCCCCAGTTTCCATATTCTGGACCCAGGTAGGATCACTGCCCTGATGACCTGCTCTTTCCTAAGCTCCTCTAGCCTCAGTGTTCAAGTTCACTTGAATTAGGCCTCCTGCCTGTACTGTGGTGAAAAAGATTAAATTAATGCCATCACCAGCAACATCTTGTTGCAGAATGCCATGACTGAAGCTACTGCTGACCAAATAAAATGCAGTTTTTCCAGCATGAATATTCACAGAGCTGGTAAAGAGCATGCTTCTGACACAAAGTTGCTACTCATTTCAAAGTGTCTGCCCCTAAACCATGGGGATAACTAGGGATTTCCTTTGGAAATGGGACTTAAGAAAGTTTAATTTCACAGACAACCCTATGTGAAATAGCATCCCAAACTCTGAGATCTAGCAGAGCTGCCAGCCAGAAACAGGACCTGTGCAGAGACCATTTAAATGCTATCAGTTCTGAATCAGTCATGCTGTGAAAAAAGGTCGATGGAGTCACTACAAATAAACACCAACTAAAAAACAAACCCAAAACTCAGGAGAGAAATTTTCCCCCGTTTTTATTAAACACAGCTATATGTGCAAAAAAAGGAAAATAATAAAAGTCTACTCATCCAACAGATGAGTCCAAACTCTGCAGCATGGAAGGGATATTATAAACCCTTCTAACCCCTAAATATTCTCTGATTCAGTAACTCTTGGAGTTGATATATGTTGTCAGAAGGATGGGATGGGGGCTAACAGGGAGGGGAAAAGGATGGTCACCTCTCATTACTTCAGACAGTGAACAAATGACTGAGCTGGGCAGTGTCCCCACCACCGATTCAAAGTCTGTGCTGAGCTGTAGTCCAGCTTCTCCTGCAGTACTACCCCACAGAAGACTATATTCTTTTCTCATAGGCCTCAGTACTGTCCCAGGATATAGATTCGAAGAACCATAGAATCATTTCATAGAAACACAGAATCAGTTAGGTTGGAAAAGACCTCAGAGATCATCAAGTTCAACCTGTCACCCAACACAAACATGGCTTCAAGTGTCACGGCCAATCCTTTCTTCAACACTTCCAGGGACTCCACCACCTCCCTGGGCAGCACATTCCAATGGCTAACAACTCTGTGAAGAACTTTCTCCTCACCTCCAGCCTAAACTTCCTCTTACATAGCTTGATATATCTTTATATTCTCCCCTTCCAAACTATTCACATAACAGAAGTGTTACTGATAAAGAGAAGCTAACATTTTGACAGCAACGCCTCTTCTTAAAACCTATCCAACCTGGTGTATTTGTATTATTATTATTGTATTGTATTATCTCATCCCGGAGCCGCAGGGGTGGGGACAGCCGGGACACAGGAGCGAGGCCGGGATAAACACCGCCACGCCACTTCTCACTCCGCACGCCTTGGGGCGGCAACAGCCAGTCCAGCCCACCCGCCCGAGGAGGGTCGGAGAGACGTGCCCCTCCGTGCCGCCGAAGGAAAACAGAAGGGCTCGGGCCTGCGCCTCGCCTCCCTTCCCCTCCCCCCCCCGCCTCCGACTTACCCAGCAAAGAGGCAAAGAACCACCACAGACAAATAAGCAACTTCATGCCTACTGGTAAAAACAAAACAACACAACCAATAGAACCCAAAGAGCAGAAAAATGAGGGCCCCAGATGCAAGCTACTGCCGCCGGCGAGGGCGTGGGCCGCTCCGACGGCACTTCCGCGCCTGCATAAAGCGGAAACGAGTGTTGTGAGATCTCACCAGTGCGGTGCGATCTCCCCACCGCCACGTGATCTCCCCACCGCCGCGTGATCTCCCAGCAGCACGCCTTAAGCCTTTCCCCATCCCGTTCCGCTTCCCTAGCACGTGGGACTGTAAAGGTTTAAACTGGAGAAATCTTTGAAAGTTTCACTGGAGAGAAGGGGGAACTGCAATTCATCTAGTGCGGGTATTTTGTTCTGTGATGCTACACAGTTTACCATGGGTTCTGCACAATCTCAGCACAAAAGGGTTTTGGAAACCAGCTTTCTGGGTTGTATGCTAGGACATGGGAAAGATCTGGGGGGAGACCCATTAATGCAAAACGAGGTAACTGAATACTGTAATAATTGGTAGCTTATGTATAGAATCATAGAATCAAAGTTGGAAGAGACCTTAGAGATCATCAAGTCCAACCTGTCACCCAAAACCTCCTGACTAAATCATGGCTTCAGAAGATCAAGAAAAAGCAAGAAAAAAGCCTTAAAGTGAACTGTTAATGTGTTCATGATGTGAACTGTGAATAATGTTAATGTATATGTCTCTATCAGACTGAAATGTGTTAGTGATGGTAAATGAGCTCAAGTTAGTAATTCCTGGTTAACACCTGGCAGGATCAAGGATGCCTATCTTTACAGTGATGCTAATCTACGGTGCTAATACTGCTGGTCGTGTGTTAAATGCATTGTTCTTACCAGGAGGGTAGGAACTGGGAAGATGGGGGGGTAGGGGAAGGGCAGCACAGACCCTCCACCACAGCTCTGCGGTGGTCACAGTCTTTTGTATTTTGGTTTGTGGGTTGCTGTTTCTTTGTTCCACCCCCGCTGTATTCTGTTGCAGCTGTCTCTGCTTTCTAGGTATGTTTGGCATGACTTGAAATTTGAGTAGCCTGTGGGTGTAAACGTTGGCATTCCTTTTGCAGAGAATTGGGTGAAGTTTCTTGCTTGGGCATTATGGCCTGCAAAATCTGTTTTGGGGCTGTTGTTTTAGAGTAGCTTCAGTAGTTTTGGTGAAACAGGACTGCTTTCAACTGCTGGTACTTCCCCCACCCTACCCAATACAGACAGTATTAAAACCCTTTTGGGGGGCATTGGGGGAAGAAATGGAAGCTGATGACAGTCCAGCTTTGAGAAAAACTCAGGGAAACTAGTGTCTATGCATATATAGTACTGTTGAAACTGTAATGATGATTTACAGACCTACACTGAGAAGATATACACGTTCTGCTAGAATTTTGTTCCTGGGATAAAGCAGCAGAGAGAGAGTGACTCAGAAACATTACATTTCATCTCAAAAGGGAGGATATGAAATGAAATCCTGATAAAGCTCAGAAATTGGAGAGCAGGGGGGGGAATCATTCTGTATGAAATTTAAATTGGAGTAGGAAAAAAATTGCTTAAGTTGTATGAAGGCAAGGAAATTGTGCAAGGCAGCTCAGGAAGGGACAGCCTTGAATCCAGAGGATGCTAGCAAGCTGCATCTTTAGTAATTCATTTAGTGTGTTGTTTATTGGTCAGTTGGCATCAGAAAGTAAAAAGAAACTACAGAAAGTAGATGGAGCAGCAGTTGCATAGGAGAGGGTGAAGGAAGAAGAGAAGTCAGGATGAGGAAAGATCCAGAAAGAAAAAGAAGTGTCCAAGAATGATCAAGACCCAGAAGTAGAGGTCATGAAGGGAATGTTGGCTGTGCTTATTGTAGGAAGGAGGGACATTGGAAAAGAGAATACCCATGGGTGGTTTAGAGAATAGAGGAAGCAGTTGAAATGATGGCAGGAATTACATTAGATTGAAGGGGACCAGAACAATTTAATAAAGTCTCCGAGCTAATCCTCTGGTTCCAGCTAAGCTGGGGAATGAAATAATAACATTTTGATTGAATTGAAAGAGCAACTCATTTAGTAAAAAGTAGTTTTAAGGGACCTACAGGAAAAACAAATGTTGGTGGTGCCACAGAGGTAGAAACTCTAGACCATTTTTATAGCCTATGGAACTTTCAGTTGGAGATTTGTACAAACTATCCTGAATATAAAATCAAATATTAAGTAAACCAAGTTAGAACTATACAGCAAAACCAAGCTCTACATGCCACCCTCAGACCCACACAAAATGAGGCCAGATAGGAAAGAGCAAATGCCTCCAAAAAGTTAAGTTGCTCAGTCCCAGTGAGAAGCCTTGAGCCACCCGAGGATTTGCAACATCCTTGCTGGTCTTGTGGGTGACAATCTTATGGCCATGGACTATCAAAAGGGAATCTGCATGCCAATAGCTTGTGAAATATGATCTTGCCACTGCTACAAACAGGCCACAGGCTGTGCAGTCATCCCAATAACAGAGGTTTGTGAACCTTGCTTTAGTTGGGACTTGCCTTGCAGAAAACTTCATGTGAGCTCTATACCTTTAACAGTATGGGTTGGCTGCTGCAGGCACAGCAACTGGTCCCTAAGCCAGGAGTAAAAGTAAGAGCAAGGTTGCAGGGCCTCAGAGTGGTAGTGGCAGCCCTGGAGCTATGGTTCATAATTTCCACCCATGATTAGGCTTTTTTTTCCACATTCTAAATTCCCTCAGCAACCTTACAGAGCACTTACATTCCCTCCTAACCCTCAGCACCACCAGTTGCAGAGAACCCTGAAATAAAGCATGAAAAGGGACCTGTCCAGAAAACATAAATGCTGTTAGTTTTGAACAAATCACATTCTCTTCAAAAAGGCCCATGCATTCAAGAGAGGGGAGACATTCAAGACAGGAGAGAGAATAGATTTCCCCTAGTTTTTGTTTAAAACAGCTGTGTGTGCAAGAAAATAGAAGTCTACTAATCTAACAGATAAGGCCAAATTATGCTGTGGGGAAGGGGTACTGAAAATCTTCCCTTCCAGCCACTGATCTAGTAGGGGGGTGCTGGTGGAGTCACCATCACTGGAGGTGTTTAGGAAGAGACTGGATGGGGTGCTTGGTGCCATGGTTTAGTTGATTAGATGGTGTTGGGCGATAGGTTGGACTCGATGATCTCAAAAGTCTTTTCCAACCTGGTTAATTCTATCCTATTCTATTCTTTAGCACCTCTGTGTCCCTGCCTCAGTCTTCAGGAATCATCTCCTTGCAAGAGCCATGTACTTTCAATTAAGGCAAGATGCCCAATATGGGAACTTCCCAACCAGGGAAAACTACCCTTGAAACAGTAACTGAGCATGGTGAAGGAGAAATCACGTCAGAAGCCTGCTCCTCAAACAAACTGCTCTGACGTGACAGCTAACAACAGAGAGACATTAATTTTCTGCCTGCTGACACCGGGTATCACAGTATATTAGAGGTTGGAAAGGACCACAAGAGATCATTGAGTCCAGCCCCCCTGCCAAAGCAGGATCACTTAGGGTATTCCACACAGGAAGTCCGTAATGAGTAGTACAGAATACAGAACTGTCTGCTCCAGAGTTTGGCTTTTCATTTACATTTTTGTTCTATTTTTGTGTCATTTCCCAACTACCCCTTTTTTAGGCTGTTTTATTTTTCATTCCACTCACATTATGAATTCCCTCAGCAACTCCCTTAGCATTTCCTCCTAACTCAGCACCACCAGATTCAGAGAACCCTGAAATAAATGTTTGTTCCAGAAGGCCTATCAGAATTTTCACATGAATTATCCTAATTCCCCCACAGGCCACAAAAACCTATAGGCCAGAAAAATGAGAATGCAGATGAGAGTAAGCTGTTGCTGCATCCCAGGCTGTTGCAAGAGAAAATCAGGTTCCTGTGGGAATTATACAAATCTTAAGCCTGGAGAAGAGGAGGCTCCAGGGAGACCTTTTGCTGTCTACAACTCCCTGAAGGGAGGTTGTAGCCAGGTGGGGGTTGGTCTCTAGTGATGGCCGGAGCGCGGGGAGGGCGGCGGCCGGGGGGCGGCGGCCGGCGGCCGCCGGAGCGCGGCGGCCGGGGGGCGGCGGCCCGGCGGCCGGCCGAGCGCGGCGGCCGGGGGGCGGCCCCGGCGGGCCGGAGGGCGGCGGCCGGCGGGCGGCCCCGGCGGCCGGAGGGCGGCGGCCGGCGGGCGGCCCCGGCGGCCGGAGGGCGGCGGCGGCGGGCGGCCGGCGGGCGGCCCCGGCGGCCGGAGAGGGCGGCGGCGCGGCGGCGGGCGGCCGGCGGGCGGCCCCGGCGGCCGGAGGGCGGCGGCCGGCGGACGGCCGGCGGGCGGCCCCGGCTGGCCGGCCGGCGGGCGGCCCGGCGGCCGGAGGGCGGCGGCCGGCGGCCGGCCGGCGGGCGGCCCGGCGGCCGGAGGGCGGCGGCCGGCGGGGCGGCCGGCGGCCGGCCGGCGGGCGGCGGCGGAGGCGGCGGCCGGCGGCCGGCCGGCGGGCGGCGGCCGGAGGGCGGCGGCCGGCGGCCGGACGGCGGGCGGCCCGGCGCCGGAGGGCGGCGGCCGGCGGGCCGGCCGGCGGGCGGCCCGGCGGCCGGAGGGCGGCGGCCGGCGGCGGCCGGCGGGCGGCCCGGGCGGCCGGAGGGCGGCGGCCGGAGCGCGGAAATCCCTGTGCAAAGAAATGTCACTTAGAAATCTCGGAGCAGAGGAGGAACGATACACAAGGCTGTATATCAGGCAGTTTATGCTGCTCGGCCCATTCGCGAGAGCAGCTGCTTGCAGCATAATTTTAATCCTTCTCTTAAATGCAGG